>CM053027.1:190108231-190134866 GCA_028564925.1 Lithobates sylvaticus | reverse complement strand
AGGTCAATTTGATGCAGTGTGCGGCGTATGGTCTGAGCACTGACAGGCTGACCCCCCACCCCTTCAACCTCTGCAGCAGGGCTGGCAGCACTCATACGCAGTGATGGAACTAACATAGTTAAAGTAAACGGCGTTACTTTAGAGGGTAACGAGTAATCTAACTGATTACTCTTCCCCTCGCGGTAACGCTGTTCCCATTACTGGGGCGGCGTTACCGCAATTACCCGCCGCGGAGCCGTCCGCGGCCTTAGGAAAGCTCTGGAGCGGTGGCCATCTTGGTGCACCTGATGGCCGCAGCTCCGGCCTAGCTCCGGAGCGGCGGCCATCTTGGTGCACCCGTCGGCCGTTTACAATGTGATTGCTCAAGATGACGCCAGTTCCTCTCTCCCCTCTGTGTACAGATCTGTACATTGGAGGGGAGAGATCGGATGGCAGCACTGTAATACCCTTCCAAAACTCTGCAATACCCAGTCAATACCCTGCCAATAGTCTGCAATACCCTGACAATACTCTGCAATACCTTGCCAATACTCTGCAATATCCTGCCAATACTCTGCAACACCCTGCAATACCCTGCCAATACTCTGCAATACCCAGCCAATACCCTGCCAATACTCTGCAATACCCTGCCAATACTCTGCAACACCCTGCAATACCCTGCCAATACTCTGCAATACCCAGCCAGTACCCTGCCAATACTCTGCAATACTCTGCAATACACTGGCAATACTCTGCAATGCCTTGCCAATACTCTGCAATACCCTGCCAATACTCTGCAATACCCTGCCAATACTCTGCAATACGCTGCCAATACTCTGCAATACCCAGCCAATACCCTGCCAATACTCTGCAATACCCTGACAATACTCTGCAACACCCTGCAATACCCTGCCAATACTCTGCAATACCCAGCCAGTACCCTGCCAATACTCTGCAATACTCTGCAATACCCTGACAATACTCTGCAATGCCTTGCCAATACTCTGCAATACCCTGCCAATACCCTGCAATACCCTGCAATACGCTGCCAATACTCTGCAATATGCTGCCAATACTCTGCAACACCATGCCAATACTCTGCAATACCCTGCCAATACTCTGCAACACCCTGCCAATACTCTGCAACACCCTGCCAATACTCTGCAATACTCTGCTATACCCAGCCATACTCGGTAATACCCAGCCATACTCTGCAATACCCCGTAATACCCAGCCATACTCTGCAATACTCGGTAATACCCAGCCATACTCTGCAATACTCTGCAATACTCGGTAATACCCAGCCATACTCTGCAATACCCTGCCAATACTCTGCAATACCCTGCCAATACTCTGCAACACCCTGCCAATACTCTGCACTACCCTGCAATACCCTGACAATACTCTGCAACACCATGCCAATACTCTGCAACACCATGCCAATACTCTGCAATACCCTGCCAATACTCTGCAACACCCTGCCAATACTCTGCAATACCCTGCCAATACTCTACCATACCCAGCCATACTCTGCCATACTCTGCAATACATGGTAATACCCAGCCATACTCGGCGATACCCAGCCGTACCCAGCCATGCTCAGCCATACTCAGCCAATATTACAGTTGGGGAGATGACGTGGATATTCCAGTGGGGGAGATTGTGGATATTACAGTGGGGGCTTTATGGTGGTGGAATTTTCACAGGTTTTTGCAAATTCAATTATTATTTGCTGATCCGAAAAATGATCTGATCCGTGACTCTGATCCGAGCAACGATCCGATCCGTGAGTTTGGGGGGACAGATGTACAGAGGGGGAACAGATATATGTGTGTGGGGGGGGGGGACAGGTGTGTAGTGGGGTACAGAGGGGAAACAGATATATGTGTTGGGGGGGGGAACAGACGTGCAGGGGAATACAGAGGGGAAATAGACGTGCAGGGGGGAACGCGCCCCTTGTTTACAGTAATACTAGACCCGCCCCTAAGAATATTAAAAAAAAAATCACAGCTAGTGCTGAGTAACTAATTACTTTTCCAATGTAGTAACTGAGTTACTAACTCAATTACTTTTTTGGGAGAAGTAATTTGTAACTTAACTAGTTACTTTTTTAAAGTAAGATGACCAACACTGCTCATACGTCTATTTCCCAAAGACAACCTCTGGATATGACGCTAAGCACATGCACTCGACTTCTTTGGTTGACCATGGCGGGGCCTGTTCTGTTAAACCGCTGTATGGTCTTGGCCACCATGCTGCAGCTCAGTTTCAGGGTCTTGGCAATCTTCTTATAGCCTAGGCTGTCTTTATGTAGCAACAATTCTTTTTTCAGATCCTCAGAGAGTTCTTTGCCATGAGGTGCCATGTTGAATTTCCAGTGACCAATATGAGAGAGTTAGAGCGATAACACCAAATTTAACACACCTTCTCCCCATTCACACCTGAGACCTTCTAACACTAACAAGTCACATGACACCGGGGAGGGAAAATGGCTAATTGGGCCCAATTCTGACATTTTCACTTAGGGGTGTACTCACTTTTTTGCACGTGGTTTAGACATTAATGGCTGTGTGGTAAGTTATTTTGAGGGGACAGCAAATTTACACTGTTGTAGTGAGTGTACAGCTTGTATATTTGATCAAAGTGTAATTTCTTCAGTGTTGTCACATAAAAAGATATAATAAAATATTTATAAGGGGTGTACTCACTATTGTGAGATAATATATATTTACACAGTCATGTGTGTTTGAGCTTTGGGGTGCACATTCTAATGCAATAGGCTGCGCACACCAATGCTCCCACTGATGCCAGCAATGAGACACTTTTCCTTCCACTAACACCAATAATGATGCACTATTTTCTATTCATGCTAGCTACAGCTTGCCCAACAGTATGATGGACAGTAAACTGGACCTCTTTTTTAAGAGGTAAAAACAGGCCCTTTTTCAAAGCGTATGAGGACATCTGGGCAAGAGTAATAACATGACAAAGAAATCTATTACTACAGTGCTCTATTACTACTCTGTCTGTTTTTCTCTTTGACAGACAGCAGAGGGAGACATATCAATGTACTACACATTATTGTTCCACAGTACATGGAGCATTGTAAAAAACTAACAACAAAAAAATAGCTTTATGTAATACATTCCACTCCATTCTATTGTTTCCCTGTGTTATCTTTAAGTCTCTGTACTTTATTTTAGATTTGTTTGGTATCTCTGCAGTCAGGACAAATAGGAATAGAGCTGAATCTAAGCAGCGCAAACTATTTACATTTTTTCAGTAGTTCCCTGATTTACAAAATTAACAGTGGCATCACTAGGGTTGGTGTCACCCGGTGCCGAAAAAATTGGTGTCACCTCCCCTCCACCAACTATAGTCCCCCCCTCAGTACAGACCCCCCTCTCTCAGTATAGACCCCCTTCCTCAGTATAGATCCCCTCAATAAGTACAGACCTCCCATTCCTCAGTATAGACCCCCCCACTAAGTACAGACCCCCCCACTAAGTACAAACCCCCTCCATCATTACAGAACCCCATCCATCAATATAGACCCTCCCACTAAGTACAGACCCCACTCCATCAATATAGAGCCCCCCACTAAGTACAGACCCCCCTATCAGTATAGACCCCCCCTCAGTGCAGACCCCCCATCAGTAAAGAACCCTCCCCCATGGTGCAGACTCCCCCATCAGTATAGACACCCACCATCAGTGCAGACCCCCAATCAGTATAGAATTCCCCCTTAGTGCAGACCCCCCCATCAGTATAGAATCCCCCCTTAGTGCAGACCCCCCCATCAGTATAGAATCCCCCTTAGTGCAGACCCCCCCCCCAATCAAAATGTTCCCAAAAGAAATGCAAATCTATCATACAATAATTGTATTTTTTTTTCTTGTTACAACAATTATTACCAATTTAATCTGCACACTACAAAAATTGTAAAATAAACTGTGGACACAAAGATATGAAATCCCCCCAGTCATGGAGGGGTTAAGCAAGCCATTTACAATACATAGTTGTTGGAAAATCTAAAGGCGATTGTACAGAGATCAGACAATAACTGAAATGTGTATAGCCTGCCAGTTTCATTGTCAATCTTCAGCCGCTTTGAGGCTGTAGATAAATAGAGGTGTTTGCTTTATATAAATGCCAAGTTTTTTTGGCCACTGTCTTGGTAATGAAAACAGAAGCTATTCATTTTGGGGCTAATGTATAAAAAATGTACTAATGGTACATTTTCTTCTTGTTAATAGCAACCAAACAGCTTCTATCGTTTTTACAAACCAGGTTTAAAAATAAAATGAAGCTGATCGGTTGCTCTAAGTAACAGAAGATTTTTTTTCTTTTTCAAATATTTTTTGCATCAGTTTAGAACCTCCATTATATATTCTTTTGCTGTTTGTAGCCTCAGTAGCTTTTTTAACCACTTGCCTACCAGGTACGAACACCCCCTTCCTGACCAAGCCATTTTTCAGCTTTCAGCGCTGTCGCATTTTGAATGACAAATGCGCGGTCATGCAACGCTGTACCCAAATACATTTTTTATCATTTTTTCCCCCACAAATAGAGCTTTATTTTGGTGGTATTTGATCACCTCTGCGGTTTTTATTTCTTGCGCTATAAACAAATTAAGAGGGACAAGTTTGAAAAAACGCAATATTTTTTACTTTTTATTATAATAAATATCCAATTTTTTTTTTTTTTTAAACAAATTTTTTTCTCAGTTTAGACCGATACGTATTCTTCTACATATTTTTGGTAAAAAAAAATCGCAATAAGCATCTATTGATTGGTTTGCGCAAAAGTTATAGCGTCTACAAAATAGGGGAAAGATTTATAGCATTTTTATTATTATTTTTTTTTTACTAGTAATGGGGCGATTTGCGATTTTTATCGTGACTGCGACATTGCGGCGGACATATCGGACACTTTTGACACATTTTTGGGACCATTCACATTTATACAGCGATCCGTGCTATAAAAATGCATTGATTACTGTATAAATGTGACTGGCAGGGAAGGGGTTAACACTAGGGGGCGCTGCAGGGGTTAATATGATCCCTATATGAGTGATTCTAACTGTGGGGGGAGGGGACTGACTGGGGGAGGGGACCGATCGGTGTCCCTATGTACAAGGGACACACCATCGGTCTCCTCTCCTCTGACAGGACGTGGATCTGTGTGTTTACACACACAGATCCACGTCCTGCTCAATTACCGGGCAATCGCGGGTGCCTGGCGGTCATCGCGGCCGCCGGGCACGCGCATCGGCTTCCCAGCTACGCGGCGGGCATGCGCGCGCGCCCCCTAGTGGCCAAAAAGCGAGCGCCGCCATATGACGGCGGCCCGCCACAAGAGCTGCACCGTCCCGCCGTCATTTGACAGTGGGCGGTCAGCAAGAAGTTAAAAGGGATTTCTTGGCTAAATCATATGGAATCACTAACTTACTCATTTTACAGTGACTTGTAGCCAGGGCCAGCCCAAAACATTGTGCTGCCTGGGACCAAGAATGAAATGCTGCCCCCCCCCCCCCAAAAAAAAATCACACTCACCAAAAGGCCCCCACATTCATTATTTTATATCATGATAACTAAAATTATCATTGTTGCTCTTTTTTTGTTTATAGCAACCAGTGCAGTGCACAGCCGAGCAGGATCGGCCCTGCTCCTGCTGACTGATCCAACCTCCTCCTGACAGGTAGGGTACGGCCGGGCGGCTACTAAGGTACAGGCAGAGGTGTAGCTTGAAGCTTGTGGGCCCTGGTGCAAAAGTTGACCTGTGGCCCCTCGACTACCACCCGCTGCTTCCACTGCACATTAAGTAAATCCCAACACCTGCCAAGATATTCCAAGTGGCTAAAGAGTTATTTCAGATCTTTATTTACATGCTGAGAAAGTCATTCGAAATATTTTGGAGAAATTGTCCACATTTTGTCATACCTCTCCAATTCTTTTGAATACCCTGAAACGGGGGGTAGGCACGCTTTGAGAGGTGGAAATCTACCTGAACAATATGAAAGAGATCAAAGATCAGGAGGTTCTGCATCTTTTTTTAAAGAAATTAACTAGCAAAGCTAACTAAATAGTAAGGAAAACCTGGGAAAAATATAATAAAACAAATGTCACTGCAAAAATATAAACTTAGCCTATCTGAACAGTGGACAGTGTCAGTAGGGCAGAGGATGGTGTCAGTAGGACAGTAGATGCTGTCAGTAGGGCAGAGGACGGTATCAGTAGGGCAGAGGACGGTGTCAGTAGGGCAGAGGACGGTGTCAGTAGGGCAGAGGACGGTGTCAGTAGGGCAGAGGACGGTGTCAGTAGGGCAGAGGACGGTATCAGTAGGGCAGAGGACGGTGTCAGTAGGGCAGAGGACGGTGTAAGTAGGGCAGAGGACGGTGTCAGTGGGGAAGAGGACGGTGTCAGTGGGGCAGAGGACGGTGTCAGTAGGGCAGAGGACGGTGTCAGTAGGGCAGAGGACGGTGTCAGTAGGGCAGAGGACGGTGTCAGTGGGGCAGAGGACGGTTTCAGTAGGGCAGAGGACGGTGTCAGTAGGGCAGAGGATGGTGTCAGTAGGGCAGAGGATGGTGTCAGTGGGGCAGAGGATGGTGTCAGTAGGGCAGAGGATGGTGTCAGTTGTTATTTGATTTTTTTACCATTTTTTTTATTAGCCCTGTTGGGGGGGGGGGCTTTGGTTTGAGGTCAATGTCTCACTTATGAGACAGAGATAGGAGATTGAGGACTCTGTCCTCAACCTCCATCTCTGAATGAACACAGGGGTCCCCCTACTGCCTGTACACTACAAGACCCAGCATGTCCAGGACTCACCCCTCCCCCATGCTTGCTCCTGTCACTCCCCCACATATAGGATGTTCCAAGTACAGGGGGAGTCAGGAGAAGTCTCAGTCTTCCTCAGTGTGTAGAAGCCCAGCTCTGCGTCCCACACTGCAGAATGTTCTAACATTCCCGATTCTGCCCGCCCCCGCTCCACTCTTACCAAGTCCCACTTCTTCGGCTCCAGCTAGAGTGCATGTTTATCCCCCAGCGGGCCCCGCCATGACTGAGGACAGGTGGTGGGAGTGGTGGTTGCAAACATAGAGGGAGTTAAAGAGACACCAGCGGCAGCTGACTTGGATGGAGAGGTGAGGGGAGGAGACAGGGGAGGAGGGGAGGGACCAACTAACAGAGGAGCAGAAACAGGGAGGACACAGAGTTCGGAGGCAGTGGGGAGAAGGGGAACATGTGCACCAGGAAGGAAGAACATTCACCGCAGTACTGCCTATCATTCCACGCAGTACATGACCCGCCTCCTTCCTCCACTCAGCAGCCCTGTCTAGCCTGTGTGAAGGTGAGAGGAGTGGTCTGTCCTGTCACATACTGGTATCTGAGATGATCTCCGCCGCCCACACAGAGATGCATTAACATTGGATCTAATGTGAGAGAGAGGCCGCACCGGCGCCTCAGGGGCCGGGTCGCTATGGCGACTCCGCGGCTGCACCCCTTCACACTACTCCCATGGGTACAGGTACAATTTGTCACTGACGGCAGCGGCCCCTCTTAAAATGCCGCCTAGGACAATGGGCCCACTCGGTCCCATGATAGAGCCGGCCCTGCTTGTAGCTCAGCAACTCAGCAATTGAGTTTGTGCAGCATTTCATGTCAATCTCACCACCGATAGTCAACGTTTAACTCTAGGGCTCAGATACAAATTGCTGAAGGGGAGCAATTTGTAGCAGAGAATGCCAACCCAATGATGCAGCACTAGTTTAAGAAGCATTTTTTTTGCTGCTACTGGTTAAAATAGAGACAAACTGTAAGCAACTATAGTGAATAAATTAATAGCTACAAATTACTGTTTATCGTTGGCATTGGCATCACCCATCTGTCCTGACCCTTAGGCCCCATGCACACAGGATATCCAGGGAAGGAAAAAGAGGCATTAAAACGTGCCCAAAACCAAATTTTGCAAGAGCGTTTAGGCACGTCAAGTGCTTGGATGTTCATTCATTTCATTGGCCAAAATATTAATTTATTCTGGTCATTGGAATGAATGAGTGCTAAACGCATCTAGCGCTAAAGTGTGTTTTTTTTTCTATCTCTAAATGCCCTTGCCTCTAAACGCCTGTATGGACACATAGACTAACATAGAGGGGCATTTAAGGGCAGAAAAAAATGCAGACACCACTAAAAGCGGCGTTTAAATGCCTTATGTAAATGAGGCCTTAGTGCAGGGGTAGGCAACCTTAAAGAGGTGGAGATCTACCTGAACAACATGGGAGAAGTCAAAGATCACCGGGCACAGTGTCTATGTCTAAAGCCCCATACACACGGTCGGACTTTTTCATGGACAATGTTGTTGAAAAATCAGACCGTGTGTATGCACCATCGGACAGTGTACGTCGGATCCGACGGACAAAGTCTTATCTCCTGCTGGATAGATTTGCCGACAACCCGGTCCGATCACACCAAATCCGATCGTGTGTACGGACAAAGTGCTACGCATGCTCAGATCACATTACAAGACCAAAGCTATTGGCTACTAGCCTCTACGTAGTCCCGTCGTAGGCAACAAACGTCACCACGTTCAGAATGATCGGATTTTCCGACAACTTTGTCCGACCGTGTGTACGCAAAACCAACATCAGACAAAGTATGACGGACAGGATCCGACCGACCTGGTCCCGGATTGTCCGACCGTGTGTATGGGGCTTAAGTCTATGGCTAAGTGCAGCAAATGCGCAGGAAAGCTGAAGGTACACTGCACTGCACCCACAGTGCAGCAGTGTGAAAGCAGCCCTATGCTATTATGCCTAGTGTATTGCTTCACACTAACCTTAAAAACTCTTCTTTCCTGCTGTTGGCACCACTCTGGAGACCACTAGTCGGGATAAGAGGTGGAGTACAGTTGGTATCACTCCACATGGGACAGGAAACAGCACTACAGAGGAGGCATCAGCTTATGCAACACTTGCTCCCTACTACAGCTCTAACTTTACAAGTAGTCCCTCTGCATTGCACTCTGTTTGATGATCTGGAATGATGGGTCAGCAAGCCAAGACCTCGATATACCAGTCACCTGTCCGCGATTTACTTATAGATCATGATCTACAGGTTGCTGACCCCCGCCTTAGAGTGTCATCACCTGCAGGAAGTGAGGAAAATCTGGTCAGTTGGGCCACAGGGATTAACAACAAGTGATTTAGGTCCCCCTTTATTTAAACGTCCCCCTTCATCTAAAACCATTATGCATTGGATGGGGTTCCACTTTAATAAAGTTCACCCTAGAACATGGGACTTCCACAGATTTGCTTGGTATGGTCTGGAAAATCTGCAGCTGGCAATATTCTTTAATGTATTTAATGTCTGCGGCACAGCTATGATCTATTTTTCAGATATTAAGGAGTTAAACTCTCAGTTTTAAGGTCTTTGTCAGAAACGCTACTGTCTTACACCTCCCTCTTTTAGCATGTCTCCTACCCCACCCAATATTTTCTCTTTCATTGTGTGAAAGTCTGTGAGATAAAGAGGTGAATCAGAGGCATCATCAGCCATGTACATAGTTTGGCATGCTGCCACTGTACCATCTGTTTATGAGTAGAATTCTCAGAATATAATTTATTTTGTCATTTGTGACTAATCATTTTGGCTGAGATTTTATTATTTGCTGTACATTCAGCTCATTTTCAGCTTGCACTTATAAGCAATTTAGTCATAGGGGTGTCATGCATTGCATCCTGATGATCTGGTTTGTTCACATGGCTAATCCTACCTTGCGGGAATTTAAGACTCTCAGGTTGGGTGAGGCACTTCTTTAGGATACAGAGAAAAAATTCTTATGTGGCCTTCTGGCACCCTATGACCATTGCCTCGTGGAAGATTGGAATACAGGGTATGAGTTATATGAGCCCTTTCCTAAAAGTTCTACACAGGCCTACATTTTAAAGGATGGAAGATTTTCTTTTAGGCAGAAAGTCAGACAACTTCAGGTTTGTTGTAAGGAGGAGTGACATCATAGTGACATAATTTCCACCTTCAGAACTAGATTAGAATAGGAATTATTTTAGGTGTAGAGGAGAAAATTGGCTTGCAATTTTTTCTTTGTCAGTGGATTCCAGTGGGGAAAGAGGAAGTGGCAACCGTTTATCCTTAAGGCCTGGTTCACACCTATGCATTTTTTTAGTGCGTTTTCAGTTTTGCAGAAACACACTACAGTCCATTTAACATGGTTTCCTATAGATGTAGTTCACATCTGTGCATTTCATGGAAAGGGTTAGGGACTTTTTTCTGGTTGTTGGTTCCATAGACTTCAATGGATCAAAAACATGTATTGAAAAACGCAAAATGCACCTAGAATATGCAAACTGCAACATGCATAGGCGTGAACCAGGCCTTAATCGAATGATGGTTTAAGCTCCACTTCAAGACAGAATATATTCAAATTCTTGCATAGGCTCAAAATATATCCATCTAGCTGATTCGCAGCTGAAAACAATATCTTTTTATATTTTTTATTCTGTTTTTATTTAGTGGCAGGGATCCGTGTCCTCTACTCACAAATGCTGGTAGCGTTTTGGCAGCTGATGCTGAAACTTCAAAATGTCAGAGTGCTTACAGGTCATGTTCCACCTCGTGCTGCAGATAGCTAGGAAAAAATCTTTGGTTTATCAGTGCTTGAAGCAAACCTGTAAAAATTAAATAAAAAGAAAACTAACACTTATGCTACATTGTATAAAGGGCATATGCATGTGCCTACAGCTTTGCTTTATATTCTGTTTCAAAGGTCAATCCATGCAATGACATACTTCTTTAGACCCAGTCTGTGTGGCGAGTATGACCACTTGCTGACTTGGTACAACCATTGGCAGCTTAAAGTGATATTATTTTATTTTTATTTTTTTCTGGGTTTCATTCCCAAACACTTCTTTGGCCGCACTGTCAGATTCCCATTATGCTGGTGCCCTCTGTGCATACCAAAGCCTAAGATTCCTGCATGAGTCTCCTCTATGTGCATGCCCCCGTTTGGAACAACAATGTTATGTGCAGACATTAGCAATGCTACAGTGCACACAAAAGCAGCACAAAAAGGACACAGAGCCAAAGTCAAGCTTCTCTTCCACAGCAGTGATTGACAACTCCAGAGCCATTACCAATCACTTATAGGCAGGTGAAGGTTGTCCTCCATTCTGTAGGAGGGGAGAACAGGAGATACCAAATACAAAGATAAACAAATTGTAGTGGTGCTGAATTACCAGTAGATGTCAGTTTACTTTAGAACATCAATAACATAATGCAGTTCAATGGTACAAAAGAAAAATACATCTTTTTGTGGAGTAAATGGCCACAACAGCCTTTATTAACATTAACTCCAATTTATTCCAAAAATATAAATAACCATATAAAACGTATAAATAACCATATATAAATAACCATAAACATCTGACTGTAAACACCAATAACCATCGGTTATACCCTCTTTTTGTTGGTCAGTGACGGGGCTAAACTTAACAACAACCAGTTAAATTACCATATATATATATAACTATATATATATATATATAACACCAGGGGGCACTGCAGGATTTAACCGAACCAAGTAGGCCTCCATTTAAACCGCCCGGAGACAAAACCCTATCCCGCAGTGCACACAGAGTAATCATCGAATAACTTCGATGTACTACACCGGAGGGGCCATCTCATGACGAGCCCCCCACACACTCACCAACTACATAACTGCCACCGTCACTGACCAACACTAAACACCGCCATCCCCAATTTCTTCCAGACGTCCATTTTGTTTTCCTGAAACGATAATGAAAACATTAAAACCTTCACAACTCAAACCTAACCATAGGGAGGGTGGGTGGGAAAAACTGCCTCCTCCTGTGTCTTCCTAACCCGACTGCGTCTGCTCAGCCACGCCCCCTTTTTGTATTGCCACTCCCCCTGCTTCCTATTGGCCGCCCACAGAAAACCCCTCCCAAATACTTTTCCTGGTGTGTCACTAGACACCCAGTCATGCCCGGCCCTCCCTTACATTCCTTTACTCTCCATTGAGTCCGGCCCTCTCTTGACTCGTGTAGCCTAGTAAAACCACCCCATGTTGTGACCCCTTATTTCTAATACCCCCTTCCAGTTACCCTCTTAAATGATGGACCACACTGTACTTTTTGTGGAGTAAATGGCCACAACAGCCTTTATTAACATTAACTCCAATTTATTCCAAAAATATAAATAACCATATAAAACCGTATAAATAACCATATATAAATAACCATAAACATCTGACTGTAAACACCAATAACCATCGGTTATACCCTCTTTTTGTTGGTCAGTGACGGGGCTAAACTTAACAACAACCAGTTAAATTACTATATATATATATATAACTATATATATATAACACCAGGGGGCACTGCAGGATTTAACCGAACCAAGTAGGCCTCCATTTAAACCGCCCGGAGACAAAACCCTATCCCGCAGTGCACACAGAGTAATCATCGAATAACTTCGATGTACTACACCACTAGGGCCACCATACTAACCATTGCAATTATAACCAACACAGTAAAACCCCCCCTTTCTTTAAACACCCCTTTTTTTTTTTTATATATATATACCCCCGTCATTCTTGAATCAATAGTGGCCTAACGTAGGTCCAAAATCGCTTCGATTCCCACCTCCCCATTTTTCGCACATCCGCCTCATCCAACCCACACCTGGCGGCCTCAGTGGACGCCCCAATGCGGAAGGAGTGGGAGGCGTAGGCGGACCCTTCCAAACCCATACCATTTAAACATTTTCGAAGAACCGCCCCAAATTGAAATCGCGACAGGTATGATCCATCACTGTGCACCAACAATGGGCCCCCCACTTCCGGTCTCACCCCCATGAATTCACCTACCACTTTTACTGGGCATATGGCGCAACCCTGTAACCTATGCAGCGAGATCAGCACTCCCACTCCTTTCTGATCAGTCTTGGATTTTCTCAAACGCACCAACACCCTGTCAGCCAAAACTTCCACGTCTCCCAACATTAAACCACCCATTTCTTTCTTAGATGGGCTAACCAATTCCCCAATACGAAATGCCCCAAAAAACGCTAGGGAAAAGGCCGCTGTAAACAATAACCCCTCGTACCCATCCCTGCACACCCCAACCAACAGCTCTCTTAAGGCCAAAACATTGGTAAAAGTAATCGGCCGCCTCGCGTCCCTCGTCCTGTTTACTTTGCGATATCCCTTCACTGCCTGCTTTACCCAAAAGTCTTTTGTCCAATCCACAGCGCCCTGTAACTTGAACAAAAAGGCCAAACCTGCCAACCGTTTTTCAATAGCGGACACCGACCTGCCTGCCTCCATATTCCTGGACACTTAATACAGAACCAACAGCCTAAATTGTGACACATCTTGCCCCACTCCCGATTCCAGCAGCAACTCACCCCACTCTTTCCACACCTTCTGATATGCTAACCAAGACGACATACTCACCGATTGCTGAATCCATCCTGCTGCTACCCTAGTGCCAAATCCCATATCCAGGCCGGGCAAGGAACGCCCTCCTGCTGAGCCTCCGGTGCCAGAGTCCTGAATCTGTCCCACCCGTGTTCTCCACCCCAGGGATGTGTACCGCATAAAGAAAGATATTCAATTGCAGACAGCGCAACACTAACTGTCGCATCAGCCGAATGACAGGTTGTGAAGACGCCGACATACTATTGATTACTTGCACCACCCCCATATTATCACAATTCAATCTCAACTTTAAATTTTTGCAGGACTGGCCCCACAATTCCTAAGCTACTACCACCGGGAACAACTCCAACAGTGCTAAATTCTTTGTAAACCCCGCCTCCACCCAGGATCGTGGCCATGGCTCCGCACTCCAGCAACCTTGGAAGTACGCCCCATAACCTGTGGATCCTGCGGCGTCAGTAACTAGCTCAACATCAAAATTGCTCACTGGACCTGACATCCAAACCGACCTCCCATTAAACTCCTGTAAAAACCGATGCCACACCTCCAGATCATCCCTGTGCTCCCTCCGAAGCCGAATATAATGCGTGGGAGCTTTCACCCCCGCCGTGGCCGACGACAATCGTCTACAAAAAATCCTCCCCATAGGAATGATCCTGCATGCAAAATTCAACTTTCCCAACAGGGATTGTAACGTGCGCAACTGCACTTTCTTGCACCCATGGATCTCCCTAATCTCCTTTTGTAAATCCCTCAGCTTCTCTTCGGGTAACCTGCATTCCATAGCCATGGAATCAATCACTATACCCAAGAAGCTCAACTCTGTGCGTGGGCCTTCCGTCTTGTCAGCTGCTAACGGCACCCGAAACCTCTCCGCAATGTGCTGCAACGTGGGCAACAGTATCGCACACACATTGGAAGCGGGAGGGCCCACACAGAGGAAATCATCCAAGTAATGGATGACTGAATCAATGCTTGTTACATCCCTAACTACCCATTCTAAAAACAAACTAAACGCCTCAAACATGGCGCACGATATGGAACACCCCATGGGCAAACAACGATCGACATAAAATTGGTCCTGCCAACAGCAGCCCAGTAAATGAAAACTGTCCGGGTGCACAGGCAGCAGTCTAAATGCCGATTCCACATCCGACTTTGCCATAAGCGCCCCTCGGCCATATCGCCGCACCCATCGCACCGCAGCATCGAATGACGTATACGATACCGTGCATGCCTCTGGGTCAATAAAGTCATTTACCGACCCCCCTTTTGGGAACGATAAATTATGTATTAAACGAAACTTGTTAGGTTCCTTTTTGGGAACCACCCCCAGAGGCGACACTACCAAGTCCGTTAATGGTTTAGCCGAATATGGCCCAGCCATCCTTCCTAACGCTACCTCCTTGGCTAATTTTTCCGACACCACCTCTGGGTGCAACAATGCTGACCTCAGATTTTTTGCCACCGGAGGAATCTCCGTCAATGTGCACGGAATCCTGAAACCTTCCCTGAACCCGGCACTGAGCAAACCCGCCGCCGCCCTGTCAGGATACCTATTTAGGAAAGGCTGCATCCTTACCCACATCACCGGCGTCGTCCCTCTTGTTGCCAGGCTCTCCGGAGCGCTTGCCTTTTTTGAAGCATCGTGCCAAAGAGTGCCCCCCCCCCCCGCAACCTGAACACTCGTGCTTAAACTTGCACGTGTTTCCAAACTTGCAGGCTCCCTCGTTGAACTGCCAACATACTCCAAATTTCTTTCCGGCCGGGGATCCCGAGGAGTGGCTACCCCCAGCCCCCCCTTGAAATGTCTGTGCCAGCGTCTTTGCCGAAGCCATCAATCTCATCCATAAGCTAATGTCCTTATGGTCCCATCGCAATGCCGGGCGAACCGCCCTGCGCTGCCTAAACTGCTTGTCATATCGCAGCCAAGCCGTCCCTCCATATACCCTATACGCCTCCCCTATCGCGTCCATATAGCAGAATAACGCTGAGCAGTGCTCAGGGTTTTTCTCCCCAATTACCCCGGCCAATATGGCAAACGCTTGCAGCCAGTTTGCAAACGTCCGCGGGATTAGCCGATATCGCCTCTTCTCTTCATCATCCTTCTTGGTATCATCCGGTTTCACCCTGTCCAAATTGAATTTCTCCAACGGCAACAGGGAGAAAATCTCCACATACTCACCCTTCCAGATTTTTTCTCTCACTTCCTGCTTTAGATGGGCCCCCAGCGGTCCTTCGAAGCAAACATAGACTTCGCATTTTGCCGCATCTGCCAACCGTACAATGTCGGCTCTCACCACCTGCTCAGCCCCACTCTTTTCTGGCGTACTCACCTGCTCTTCTGCGCCCACTGAAACCGATACCTCTGCAGCTGTTGTGACCGAAGCCCCACCTGGGGGATTCGCTACCCCCCCGCTACGCCCCCTCCTTTTTCAAAACGCCCCACCAAGGCTCTCAGGCCCTCCAGCAACTCCTGTACTTGACCCCCCACTGGAGTCTCACTCCTAGCCCGCGGTTGGTCATGGCTTGCCACCAGCGGAGCCGGAGGCCCCGACTCCCCCACCCCCACAGGTACCATGCCCAACAAATTCTGTAAAGCAGTCGTAAAAGAACTATTACTACTGGACTTACCGGGCCGTCTGGGCACCTCCACCGGGATCACCGGCCTGACATCCACCGATGCTTGTGGGCGGCTGGGCACCTCCTCTTCTTCAGACAGTTCCCCTTCCGACCTGCTGAACTCCTCCTGCTGAGACAAAGACGCTGTTCCCCTCGGGGAGGGACTCCTGGACAACTCCCGGCTCTTTCCGTTCACCACCCCCGATGTTGACGCACCCCCCACCGCCCCGGTTCCCCAAGTCCTGAGCAGACAGGCCGGACCCGGCACTGCTCCTGCCCACTGCCCTTCTCGCTTCTCCTCCTGGTGGCACCCGCCTACCCTCCGCTGTGTTGGCCCCTCCCGCGGCCCGTCGCGCTGTACCAGCGGACATGTGCACCCTACTGTCCTCCCCCCTCGGCTCGTGCAGAGCTGCTGAGGGTTTCGATGCCGCACTCCTCCGGGGTGTATTACCCCCCATCCTGGCTGTGTTTCCTGCATGAGCTCACCGCCCCCCCCCTCAACTCGTGCAGAGCTGCTGGGGAGGACGCCGCTGCGGAGGGGGCTGCTGTGCTTCCCGACTGCCCCCTCCTCCCGGCTCCCGCTCGCTGCGACCTCCTCTCAGGCAATTGTCCCCCCGGGCTATGCTGGATTACAGGGGCTGGTGGATCCTGTGAAGGCCTTCCACATGGTGCTGTGAATGTAGCTCCTTGTAGGCCCTAGGCCCCGCCCCCCGCATGGCGCCCCCGACGTGTGTTCTGCCTAGGCCCCACCGGGGTCTCTGTCTGGGCCCTCTTAGCAGGTGGAGTGGATTGGTCCCCCCTTGGGCTCCTGGCTGGTCTGGATGGGCCTGCAACCCCCCCTGGAGCAGTGGCGTCTCCAGCTTTCATATTTAGGGGGGGCACATGGGGGGACAGGGACAAAAGTAGGGGGGCAACTATAAAATGCAATTTTACTACGATCCCCAGGGTGGCAGAAAACAAGAGATATATGTCACCAGCATACCAAGAAAATATAAGGGTCCAAAGCAGTGGGAGAACTATCAGGGTTGCAAAGGTTGTCTTGCCACCGGGCCTTGGTGTTCTGCCACTGTGGTGTTCCCCAGCCTCCTCTTGCTGTCCTGCCCCTGCTATTGACAGTGCTGGTCTGGCATCTGTGTCCTTGGCAGTGGCAGCAGTCTATTAGGACCTAGTGGTGACATTATGGGTGCATGCAGGGGAAGGCTGGCACTATTGGTTGTAGAGAGCCGAGCCCCCAGCTGGTCACCTAGCAGCAGTAATGTTGTATAACCTTCTCTGTTGACATGCTGATCGGGATGTGATCCAGGTGATGCTCCCAGTCAGATCTAATAAACACAGTATTTATTAGCATCAAGAGTACAACCACATCCACCGTATGTTCAGCAGCCATGTGGGCTCTATGCCTGTAAGGTGTGGGCTTTGATCAATAAAATCACTATGATATTTAACACTAGGATTTGACTAGGAGCATCACCTGGATTGCATCACGATCAGCATGTCAGAGAAGGCTGCACTGCTGCTAAGCAACCTGCAGGGAGGTCAACTGTCTACTCTACAACCATTAGAGATGGGCTCGGGTGTGTTTGAAATCCCACTTGCCCGATCCCGCCAGGAAGCCGACACTGCACACGGCTAATCACAGGCAGTGAGACATTCCTGATCTGTGCAGCTGCGGTCCAGGAAATGTCTCACTGCTTGTGCTTAGCGCTGTGCAGTGTGGGCTTCCTGACGGGCTCGGGCATGTGGGATTTTGAACATGCCCTGCCCATCTCTAACAACAAATTGTGCTGGCTCTCCTGTACATTAGCCCCATAAAGTAACCAGCACTGGGTTCCAATGTGCCACTGCTGCCATGGAGACAGAGACCAGCGCTGTGAATAGCCAGGACAGCAACCCTGGTAGTTCCACCACTGGTCCACACTGCAAGGATTTCCCCATCCACCTATAATGTGTAGATGGGAGAATTGGATCATTTCTTTTTTTTTTTTTCATGCAACCTACTAGTTAAATGAAAAAAGTGATCAATGTATGGGCTGCCTAAGTGCTAAGACCAGCCATAGGCAGTTTAAATCTCAGCTGGTTGAGGTTTGAACCATTAATGAGCAGGCTGAATGTACCAAGTTGATCGATCAAATTGGGAACAACCAGCCTGACAGATACTCTTATGATTATCACTAGTGGTTGCTATTGTGTTTGTTGGGAGAATACAATTGCTGGGCAGGAAGGATATTCCCCTGTCACCACTGTCTGTGTTAATGGGGGAATCATGCAAGTTTCTTTCCTGCACTCTGTGGATGCAGGAAAGAAATTTGCATAGTCTATTACCTGCCTAACTGAAAGTGAAAGTAAGTTGTGAAGGTCTTGAAAGAACAGGAGAGGGGGAGGGACAGATGGGGGAGAGAAGGGATGGAGATAATGCAGTTCAGTGATTACAGTGTACTGCAGTGCACACACTTACCCACGCGTCCAGGCTAGAAGAATACTCCCCCTCTCAATAGAGACTGTCTTACTCCAGCGGCAGCCTGAGTAAGATGTGGCGCATCCGCTACGGATGCAAACAAAAAGAAATTGCCTTTTTGTAAAAAAAAAAAAAAAAAGACATTGCCATTTTTTTTTTACTGGGCAAGTGTGAGACACAGATAGCAGGAGGGTGCAAGCCAGAGCTCAACATTATAGAAACTGGTTGTGGTTTAAATTCTATAGGTCCCCAAGTTTTTTTTTGGAGGTGGGGGGCACATGGTGGGGCACAGCATCTTTACCTCTTTTTTTTTGGGGGGGTCAGGGCCCCCTCTGGCCCCCCCTAGGGACGCCATTGCCCTTGAGGATGATGCAGCATTTCTCTTTGTGTTTGTTATGACTAATTTCTGATTGGGACTCTAAAATAAAAGTTAATACTGCAGCTGCAGGAACAGATTCACAGGAATCAATCACTGTGTTTAAAATGTCCGTTCTGACGAAATTTATTATTACATGTTATTTTATACACAGATAAGAAAGGGGTGGTGTGAGATGTTATTAAAAACTAACAAATAGAAATACGTTATTAAAAGCTAAACAAATAGAAATATATTATTAAAAGCTAGCGAATAGAACAATTGCAAAAGTAAAACATGGATAGGGGAGGGGGGGGGGAGTAGAGAGTTTCTAGAGGAGATGTGTCTGTGTGTTAGGTGAAGGTTACTGAACACATTTCAACAGTGAGAACAAAATGGAGTCTCTTGTGCTTAAATGAACAGTACAACGAATGTCCATGTCATTTCCTCCCTTTTGTTTATTTGACACCATTATTCTCCGCGTTACATTCAGCCGATTGCTGGTAACTCCTGTTACATTGGCGCAGAGAGGCGGCGTCCTGTTCAGTTCTCTCCTAGCTTTCTCATAACAACGGGTTCATCAGGGCTGGTGGACCATTTGTTGATACAGCGGGTAGTCACACAGAGGCACAGCCTGATGAGGAAGTAAATGACAAATATGAGAAATAGGAACATCACAATGTAAGCGCCTAGTTTCTGTAACCATGTTGCTATGCTATATAAAAAATCACCAACACCTCCTAAACCCTTAAAGGGGTTCCATCCATCTTTAGCAATATCTCTGGCCTTATTCTGTAGTTCTCTTATCTTAGCAAGATGCCCTTTAATAATGTCCTCATTATCAGAAATGTATATACAACAGTCAGTGCGAAACAACTTACACATCCCACCTTGAGCTGCAGTGAGATAATTTAGAGTTAATCTGTGCTCTAATACTACTTTTTTAATCTGAGCCATTTCTTCACTTAATAAACCTATATCAGTGGTTGTAAGGTTAATAATTTCATCTACAATTCTAGTGTAATTATTTATTCTTTTCATTGCTTCAATTCCCCATCCTGTCCAGGAAGGGAACCATGACCATGCCATGTCACCTTCAGTGAACAGCTCTCTTTTGAACACTAAAGGGTATTCTGGACTTTGATCTGGACACACTGTATCTTTGCGAACAGCCAAAGCAGGTGCTAACTTCCCAATATAACATGTACCTGTAACATTAGCAGGAAGCCAGGCGTAAGCTTTATTTCCACATATATAATATAACCCTCTACGTATGGATGGTATGCCTGCTTCTAAATAACTGGAAGCAATAACCTGGAACCCCAGGTAACCGATATTTTGACATATTGGGAACTGTGAGCAATTTGTACTATAAAGGGTTCTATTTAGTTCTGGATCTGGGATATGATAATATTGACCATAGTTTCCTCCATAAACTGTAATTTTTGCTCCGGTGCAATCTGAATTGCCCAACCGTGTACATTTAGTTTTAAATGGGCATGTAATGTTTAAACAAATCTGTGGAGTGCCTATCTGTTTTGAAACCATCAAAGTCACTGATCTGTGCTCATTAGCTGTGGAGACCATGTATGAGCCATTTATTCTGGTCCTGTTTAGATCAGTGAATTTGAGAGGCACTGCTATCATGGGTATTGTTCCTGTTTGGGGATTTAGGTGAGAACACACCCAGCAGTTACTAGCGTTGCTATGGGTTGCATACAATTTTAACATTTGGATGAAAGGGTTATTTTCCCATGTCTCAGTTCTCACAAACAACAAAAAGAAAAGAAACATTATCATAATTTTTTCAAAGGATATCATCACTTCAGGATTTTCTTGCAGTGACTGGCGTGAATCCAGGTGGGCTTTCCTTCCAACTTGACAGCGGAACTGGTCGTCAAAAGCACCAAATGTGGTCCGTCAAATTTTGGTTCTAGTGGCTTTCTGACGTGTCGCTTGACCACTACCCAGTCACCTGGCTGGATTCTGTGAATACCTGAAACAGAATCTGGGTCGGGGATAGATTTATAAACACCTTCATGTATTTTATTCAATGTTATTTGCAAAATCTGAACATATTCTAACAGACTAGAGTGAGAAGCCTGCAACTGTTGGGGAAAATATAGCCCTGTTTTGGGTGGCCCTCCAAATAAAATCTCATAGGGGGACAGCCCATGTGGTTGCTTAGGGGTAGTTCGTACAGAATATAGGGCTAATGGCAAAGCTTCCACCCATCCTTTTCCCGTATCTGCTTTAATTTTTGCACATCTGTTTTTCAAAATTCCATTAAGTCTCTCAACTTTACCACTACTTTGTGGATGATAAGGTGTATGGAAAGCCTGCTGTATGTGAAGGGCTTCCATTACCTCTTTCATTACTTCCCCAGTAAAATGGGTTCCTCTGTCACTCTCAATAGCTTCAGGAACTCCATATCTACAAACTATTTCATTCAAAATTTTCTTTGCTGTTGTTTTTGTATTTGCTTTGGCTACTGGCCAGCATTCAGGCCAGCTCGAAAACATGTCAATGCAAACTAAAGCGAACTCATAGATGCCTATTCTGGGCATCTGAATGTAGTCTATTTGAATTCTTTGGAAAGGGAAATCTGGCTTAGGAGAATGCCTTTGGGGAACATGGACAGGCCTTCCTGCATTGTGCAGAGCACAAGTGAGACATGAAGCACAAAACCTGGCTGCAAATGCACTAAATCCAGGTGCTATCCAATAGCAGTCAGTAAGTGCCACCATCGCGCCCTTAGCAAGATGACTGACGCCATGTGCCAGTTGTGCTAAAACTGGGTACAAACTCCTGGGTAGACACCACCTGTTGTCAGCGCTCCACAGGCCCTGCTGATTTTGGGTAGCAGTACATTTTATCCACTTATCCTTCTCTTCATCAGGGGCCTGGTTCTGCAACTGAATTAGAGTTTCTCTTGATGAGGGGAATCTGTCCCCGCTACCTGGGCGACCCCTACAGTGGGTGTGACTCCAAATGCCATAAGGGCAGCACCCTTTGCCGCTTGGTCCGCCAAAGCATTTCCTCTGGCTGTCATGTCATTTCCCCTTGCATGCCCTTTTACCTTCAAGATGGCAACTTCTGCTGGTTTCTGAAAGGCCTCAAATAGCCGCTCTATGAGTTTTGCATGTCTCACTGGCTTCCCTGCACTAGTCAGAAAATTCCGTGCTTTCCAGATAGGCCCAAAATCGTGAGCTATTCCAAATGCATATCTGCTGTCAGTGTAAATGTTTCCCCTTTGATTCTCTAGGAGATGACATGCTTTGACTACAGCACACAACTCCGCTTCCTGTGCTGACATCTGGGGTATCAATGCTTCCTGATGTAAAATGGTGTCTGTAGTGGTTACAGCAAACCCTGTGTGTGGCTGACCATCATCAGTGTAAAATCTGGAACCATCTACAAATAAGTGTGTGTCACAATCTGATAAAGGCTCATCTTTTGCTGGTGTGACAGAGGCCCTTTCTACCTCCATCAGAGCCATACAATCATGAGAGAAACTCTCGGGTTCTACATCAGTACCATTTGTTGCATCTTCCTCATCAATTATAGGAAGAAGAGTTGCCGGATTTAAAGTAACACATCGTTTGATTGTTAAATTCGATGGAGCAAAAAGAGCAGACTGGTACTTGTCAAATCTACTGGCAGACACATGTCTGGTATTTACTTGATTCATGATTTCCTGTACTGCATGTGGTACATACAGGATCAGAGCAGAATCTAGTACAAGCTCAATTACTTTGTCTAGCAGCAAAATGCAGGCTGCTATGGCTCGCATACAACTGGGGGAGCCTTTGATGACGGGGTCTAATGAGGCCGATACATACATCACAGGCCTCTGTTTGTCTCCATGTAGCTGGGTGAGTACACCTGCAGCAAATCCATTGACTTCATGACCAATGAACAATGAGAACGTTTTAGTATAGTCAGGAAGTCCAATGGCGGGAGTTTCAGACAAAATTTTAATAAGCTCCTTCATCTGCAATTCATTGTCCCATGTGAGGTTGAAAGGATTTCTAGTGGTAGCCTCATATAGAGGAGCCATAAGTTCTGATGCATTCGGAATCCAGTCCCTACAATATCCCACTAACCCCAGGAAAGCACGTAGTTGCTGTACATTTCTTGGCTTTTCAAATTTTTGTTGAGTTTTAACTCGATCTGGGGTTAGGTGAAGGATTCCATGTGAAATGCAGTGACCCAGGAAGATCACTTTCTCTTGGCAGTATTGTAGCTTATCTTTGCTAACTTTGTTGTTACTGTTATAGAGAAACATGAGAAGGCTTACTGTTTCTTTGCTACAAATGTCCTTTGTATCAGAACAAATAAGCAAATCGTCTATGTACTGAAGCAAAACTGTGTTTGGGTGTGAGGGGGACCATTGGTCCAATACTTGCTTTAACGCAGTATTATATTCAGAGGGGCTACTCACACAGCCTTGGGGCAATCTTGTCCATGCTAACTTTTGGGCATCATGGGTAAATGAAAAAAGGTGCCAGCAATCTGGGTGCAGGGGCACCGAAAAGAAAGCATTTGCAAGATCAATCACTGTAAAGCAGGTGCTGGAGGCAGGTATTCCACTTAGTAAAGTGTGGGGGTTGGGCACGATCGGGGTATCTGCCTCAATTATATTGTTAATGGCTCTCAAATCATGCACCATGCGGTATGTCACCTGCCCACCCTTCTTGTTTGGCTTCTTTGCAATTGGGAACAGGGGTGTGTTGACTTGGGACTTAATTGGTACAACAACCCGTGCTGCTTTCAGTTGAGTGATTTGATCCTTTATCCCCTCAGTCTGAGCAATACTCAGTGGGTACTGTTTAATCTGTGGGAGATGGGATCCTGGTTTTATTTTTATCATGACTGGGGTGCAATCCAGCAGACCTACATCATATTTGCTGGTGGCCCATAATTCAGTGGGAATCACTTTCAATTCTGGTGGAAATGGTGGAGTGGAGTCTTGGATTAAAAATACTCCACAGGCAGAATTTAAAACTTCTCCTGACAGACTACTGACCACTTGAACTCCTGTAGGAGTGTAGTCTATGTTTGCTAAAATTTGGTTCAAAATGTCAGCTCCCAGAAGATTGGTAGGAACTGTGTCTGAAACTAACACTTTAGTGACAATTTCTGTTTGCTGTCCTAGCCTGAGTTTAAGTGGCTTGGACTCGACCAAATCAGTAGAGGTCCCGGTTAGGCCAACACCAGAGATAACATTTGTAGATAATAATCCTGGAGGTAAGTCCTCTATATTAAAAACACTTCGGCTTGCACCAGTATCTATTAAACAGGTTAATTCTGTTTCTCCTCCAGGATAGGGGAGTTCTTGTAAAAATACTTTTACTCTGGTCTCGGGACCATTGTCTCCTCTATTTAACATGATTGATACTGGTATGCCATTTTCCTATGCCTGATCCACTGCTTTTGTACTGGGATCAGCATGAGGTGCTTCTAAGCTCTTTTCTAGTCTACGGTCAGGAAGATGGCAGAATTTAGCTATGTGTCCTTCCCCATCACAATTGTAGCATATAATTGGTCCCCGATTGCCATGATTTCTGAAATTGCCTTTGCCTCTTCCTCTTCCTCTTCCTCTCTGCTTCCCCATGTACATAATCTTGGGTTTGCTGTCTTTTTGGTTAATCCTGTTTTCTATGGATAACAGGATAGACAGGACATCTCGAATAGACATATTGCCTGCCTCAGGCCTTGCTGTGAACAACTTCTCTTTCAACTGGGGTATTAAACCATCAAGAAACCTTTGTTTCACCAGTTGTGTAGATGGACTTGCAGTTTCTCCCACCTTCTCTTCCTCTATTTTAATGCCTGCTTCCTCAGCCATATCGCTTAACCGCCTCCAATAAGCCCCTGCTGCTTCCTCTTTCCCTTGCTTAGCATTCATAAATTCAGCATGTCTGGTTTGTCCATATATTTGGGGCAATTTTTCTTTCAATGTCCCACAAACCTCCCGTCCACTAACCATCTTACCTAGAGTTTTGATGTCTACACCACATTCCTTAAGTATATAGCCAGACATGTTGCTTCCCACTGCTTTAATAAGAAGCTGATGAATGTCAGTAGCAGAAGCCTCATATGCTTCCTGTGCAGCACTAAGTTTGTTTGCAAACCCAATTGGATTCTTTCTAGGGTCTCCCAATCCCTCTAATATGGCTCTCATATCTTGGGGACTGAAAGGTACATGCCATTTAATTTGAGACTTACTGTCAACAGCATTACCTTCAAAAACTAATTGGGTTCTGACAGGATAAACTGAAGCAGATTGCTCTGTGACCGGGGCAGAAGGGGCAGTTTCTCCCTTCCTTCTCTCTTCATCTTGCTGCCACAATTTGGAAATTATGGTTTGCCCTGGAAGTTCAGAATCTATCTCTCTTTCTCTGGCCAAAGCCTTAAGTTCAGAGAGATCTAGTTTTGCATATGTGCCTTTTGATTTATGCCAATCATCCGTTTCTAGGATATGAGACAAATCCCTCTTTGTAGGTTGATACGGGGCTGTTAAACCTCTGCTCTCTACTATATTGCCCAGCTCATCTTTTGTGTGTTCCATGTAATCTAATTCTTTTGCTTTTGTTCTTGGACCCCTTAAAGCCAAACTGGCAGCCACATAAGGTGGGGGGTCCTCTTCTACAGAGTCTTCTGCCCAAACGTAGTAAATTTGGGCAGTACTTTTATTAAACATCTCCGTCAAGCCAGTTTGATTTGCTACTTTAGCTTCTGTCTCCCATGTGCAAGCTATTCTCCACGTTCCTTCACTGCACAGTAGTGGGCCATAATCGTGCAGAAAAGTTTGCCATACTTGTAAATCAAAAGTCCCTTCAGATTTTAAAGGTTTAGCTGTTCCCTTTGTCCATTCTACCCATTTATCTAGGGGCTCAGTATAGGCGGAACCGTACCTTCGGTTCATATATTCTCTAGCGCTCATCTTGAGCTGGGCATTATCTGAAGGCCTCTTACCCTTCATTCCCTTACTTATTTTAATGCCCATAATGACTGGCCAGTCTTCTCTACTAGTGCCTATACCCTCTTGCCTCTAAAACAAATAGTACAGCAAATCTGCAGATTTACAAGGATAGTCTCCACTTATCTACGTGGATAGAAGGGGTTTATGACAATAGACAAAACACTCATTAAGAGACCCTCCTCGTCTCTTCTCTTCTCCGTGAGTTTTATCTGACCCTACCATGCGCCTCTGACCCAGGTCGCCCACAAGGAGTCAACGCAGGGAACTGCAGAGGATTCTCCCTATCCACACACAGTCCAACCCGTGAAGGGGGACACAAACACATTCACACACACACGTTACCCAACCAGAAAGGTCCGAGAGTGGTCTGGTTTCCTTGAGAACCGACAGATAGAATACATAGGAAAGGCAGAAATATAGCAAGCTTAAGGACAGCTTACCTAGCCGGCATTTAGAGGTCTGCGTTCCCGATGATCCCGATCGAATCGCGGTTCCTTCTGGAAACTCTGCCAAACTCCTGATATCTGACTCGCCAAAACTGTTATGACTAATTTCTGATTGGGACTCTAAAATAAAAGTTAATACTGCAGCTGCAGGAACAGATTCACAGGAATCAATCACTGTGTTTAAAATGTCCGTTCTGACGAAATTTATTATTACATGTTATTTTATACACAGATAAGAAAGGGGTGGTGTGAGATGTTATTAAAAACTAACAAATAGAAATACGTTATTAAAAGCTAACAAAAGAGTCTCTTGTGCT
>CM053027.1:190058582-190107750 GCA_028564925.1 Lithobates sylvaticus | reverse complement strand
CAATATAATAATAACAATAATACTTTACTTATCCTCTCTACCCTATACTCAGATACTCCCCACCATACATTTATATAGTTTATACTATACACTCACCCTTGCTCTATATATCATACTTTTGCACAGTCATCTATTATTGTGAATTTTACCACATATCCTATACCTAGTTTTAACTATGGCTCTGTACCTCGGAGACGAATGGGATACACGCATGTCCAATACCATGCACCATTTTGAGTCTAATGAGTATGTTCAGTCACAACTCAAATATACCTTCCTCAACCTTACCCACACAGTCCAAAAGAAGGCCTCCCTCTTTTGGCACATCAAATCCTTTAAAGAATATATTGCCCATGGCATTAACCCCTTTGGTCTCCGGGTACAAATCTTCCCCACTTTCCAGGACATTCGCCCAGACTTTAAGGCCTCCTGGGAGAATGTCCTGAAAAACTGTTCTAATGAACTTATGAAATTATTGATTATCGAATATGAGTCTCAAATGACTGCTTTAGATGTTAAACTTGAACTGATTAATACACAGCTCGAGCAATTTCAGACACACCCTCTATACATTTCACTTGATGAACAATTAAAAACTCGTTTTGACAAATTCAATCATGACATTCTTGCACAAAAGGATAAAAAATTCTTTCGCGACAAGAAAGCCTTTCATGAGGAACGTGCATACAAATGGAGCGACACAAATCGCACAAATCGCTCCGAAAATACCACACGCCCTGGCCTTCGGCCACCGAATTCTCGTTCCTCCACTGACAAGACCTACACCTCTACTCATGCACCCCACCAACCCAATCTTCCTTTGGGGCTACGGAAGCCCAAACGTGGACGCACACCCAATTTCTCGAGTGACGATGTGTCTGACGTGGAGGGGACCCCTGGCGCCTCCCCCCTTGGGGACTCGCCGGTGGCCCCCTCTAAGGCCAAGACACACAGATCGCACTCACTCCCATCTGCATCCCAGCGTGCAGATTTTTTAGACAAAATGAGAACTTCACTACAGACACATCACCAACCCACTTCTCTCAACCCAAAAACCAAACGACCAACACGTTAGAAATATCCTCCAATAACATTATTAATCTTTCCTCTCACACACTCACCAAACACGAAATTTCAGTCCTCGAGAAGGGACTTACCTTTTGTCCGACTTCACAGCTTGACAAGTTCACAGTTATCAAAGATATACATCTTTTTGTCCGCAAGTTACTTCTACATAGCATGTACACCCCTAACCCTTTCCCTGACAATCTTTTGCACACTGCCACTGAGACTACTGCTCTTCAGCAGCTCATCGAATTATTGGAGGAAAACAATCCACCAGATTTGATCGACACCATTGATCTTGACAACATACTTAATAACTTTGAGGATGACATCCCTCCCTCCATCTCACATTCTTCACACCATACCTCACTAAAGAAAAAATCAAGTTTTTTCCCTTCACCCAGTACTAACCCACGTGCTGCACTATTTTTACAGTCAGTGACTAACGAAATTCGACATCTGCAAATTTATCCCACCCATCCCAAACAAAAAAACTTTACTTACAACCAACACTTGGCTTTACAAAACTTAAAAACCAACCCTTTGATAGTGATCAAACCGGCGGACAAGGGTGGAAACATTGTTGTCCTTAACAAACTAGATTATCTTGACATGTGTCTTAACATACTACGTAATCGTGAATGGTACGCCATTATTCCCAGTACATCAATCAGGTTGTTCCAACAGGAATTATATACTCTTGTTGATGACGCCTTTAGACAACACATTATTGACAAATCCACTGCTGAGTACGTTAGAACAAAATTTCCGAGAGAAGCCACCTTTTATGCCTTACCCAAGGTACATAAAAACCTTCCCAGACCACCAGGTAGACCCATTGTTTCTGGACGTGGATGCCTCACTGACAACCTTAGTCGATATATAGACAAACTACTTCAACCCCTTGTACAAGCATTACCTTCATATATACGTGATACTACACATCTACTCCAAGATCTGTCGGACCTCCACGTCGATGCCAACACTGTCCTGGTTGCCATCGACGTCGAGGCCCTTTACAGCTCTATTCCCCACACCTTAGGACTTACTGCTATCCAACACATTCTGTCTAACGCCAATCTTTATCCCCACGAACTATCGCTCTTCATTATCAGAGCACTCAAATTTATTCTGACTCACAATTTTTTCTCCTTCAATGGTTCCCACTACCTCCAGGTACAGGGCGTCGCCATGGGCACCTGCTGTGCACCGGCGTACGCCAATCTGTACCTGGGGGAGTGGGAACGAAACCTATTCATCACTGATGCTGCCAGCATCTATACCAAACATATAGCGTCCTTTCGCCGCTATATAGATGACATTTTGATTCTGTGGCAGGGCCCAATAGATACTCTACATCACTTCCTTACATACCTCAATACTTCAAATTCTCTCAATCTCAAATTCACAATGACATATAGCTATAGTTCCATCTCTTTCCTTGACCTTACCCTCAGCAAGGACAGACATGGCCAACTACAAAGCCAACTTTTCCGCAAACCACTGCAGGCAACACCATTCTTGCAGCTTCTAGCTTTCACCCCCAGCCCTTACTCAAATCCATTCCCTTTGCCCAATATTTACGTGCCCGACGCAACTGTTCCACGGATACCTCCTTTGAACACGAGGCCTCCGTATTGAGGGACAGACTTCGCGCACGAGGTTACAGAAATAGCGTCCTCAAAAACGCTTACAAAAAAGCGAAATCTAAACCACGCTCTGCCCTACTTATCCCAAAACTATCTGGGCCCTCCACACAACCACCCCTTAGAATCATAACCAACTACTGCCAACAATACAATGAAATCACTCAAATACTACTTAAACACTGGCACATCATCTCTACAGATAGAGCCCTTTCCCCCTTTGTCCCGCCCAAACCCTTGATCACTTATCGACGTGCCCCATCTCTTCGAGATAAACTAATCACTAGTGAATACAAGAGTAGTAACAAATCCCAGAGACAGCTTAAGGGCACCTATCCATGTGGCAATTGCAAATATTGCAAATACTTACCTAAATCCAATCTACACAACCTTTTGCCCAATGGTCAACGCCTTTTTCCTAAGCACTATGTAAATTGTCGTTCAGTTGGAATTGTTTACCTTTTAGAATGTGAATGTGGATGCTTCTACGTGGGTAAGACCAAACTACCATTCTGGAAACGCATCTATGGACACGTTACCAGTATAAACCTAAGAGATCCCGATTTACCTTTGGGACGACACACCTCTATTGTCCACCCTGATACTATTCCCAAGATCTCATTCAGAGCTCTAGACCACATTCCCCCTCCAAACCGAGGGGGTGATTACAACAAAGCACTCCTTCAGAGTGAACTTCGTTGGATTTTCCACCTCAATGCCACCATACCCCCTGGCCTAAACGAGGCCTTTAATTTTAAACCTTACCTTGAGGGCTTCGAGACCGGAGTCTGTGAATTAGACCTGTAATTTATGGTCTCCCACGTTCAAACACTCACACCCAGTGTACATTGCCTGTACTGTTATCTCCTTTTATTTTGTGGATTGGATGTCTTCTTTTATAGCATATAGGAATATATGTCCATATGTTTCATATTGTATATGTATATTTATGTACATTCTCCATATGCATCACTAATTTATGTTTTTCTATCCATACAATATATACTGTGCAATAAATTGCTACATGGGTCTCTTTCCCCTTCCCTCCATTGTGTTACAGGCCATATATACCACTAGGTCATCTATTGTACTAAGCTTGCATGTCCCCCATTGCTCTTCTTGTGACTATTTCCCTTATGGATCCACCCATTCTACATTCCACCTGCTTTTCGGTTTCCCCCCCTCTATTATGAATACCCGGCGCGGGTAAGACCAGGGGCGCCGGCGCATTGTTTACAATGCGCACGCGCCACCCTCTCGCCTTCCATCTAGGCCAGGTCACTGGCCTACTTCCTGTTTGCGCTCCACTGTGGAGCGCACCAGGAAGCTGGCGACTGTCTGTCCCGCGTCGGTGACGTCACGACGCCGGACGCGGCCGCGCCGTCATGACGCGGCCGCGCCCGGCACCGCCCCGTCAGAGGTCCACATTGGGAGGCCAACATAGCGCCTCCTGACGCCCGCCTCCCAATCACACAGCAGCAAACTAACATTGAGGCTTCTGGACGATTGACACACACCCACCCTCAGCTGTTAGTCATTACTTGACCACATATAAACTTTCCACACTCTGGTTTCAGTCTCATGCTGATGACTGACCAGAGCTGACCTCCTCCCTTCTACTCACAAATCATACTCAGGTAAATACAAGGTCTACATATTGATTGTGGCCAGATACCCTTACTCTGTTTTTTTTTGTCCCTGACTATTCCCATTTTACTTTATTTCACAGTGATATATCCGCTGACCAACTGTGTTTAATACAGGCTATGGGCTTCCAGCCCTAAAACCTGTATGGTGGACCTTGTATTCTGAGGGGGTTCCCAGCAGGCCTTCCATGCCCCAGTGTTTAAATACACTTTGTTTTTACTGCACATACCCTGATCTTTTGGATCCCACGCTCAGTGGCTCCCTCTATATGACAAACAATTGAGCTCTGGCAAGACATGTGAGTACCTCATTGTGTTTTCTCTTCTGAGATAAATCTCCTCTAGCAATATAGATCTTTCTAGTGCAAATATAATGTATTGATATATTGAGACTAATTTTATGACCCTTCATCTATTTAGATGAGTTTCTAAGGACACAATTTGCCTTGATAAAGGACCACAGTCCGAAACATGTTGGCATCCTCCTTACCATATGTACCAAGCAAGTTTATACCTCTGTCATAAATGCTTTGTATGTTTTGCTCTTTTGACATGTTATAAACTGTATCAACTGACTGTATCTCTATTGCAAACATACCATGCCTTCTGAGCATTCCCTTGTTCACTATGTACAATTTTGAATAAACGTTTACTTCTTCACATGCATACATCGTTTTAAAGTGTCTATCTTTACCCCAAGCATCCCCTAGGGGTACTGGCCTTTACTTTATGCACATTATGGCCTACTATTAAAACTGTTATACAATTTTGGGATGCGATAGACCATTTGTTGTTCTCACCTACTTGCCCACCTAAATAATTTTTCTTATATTGATGGTTACCCCATCCAAATCCCCAACCGGGCAAGTTTAGGTGATACTCTGTATAATACTTTACTTATCCTCTCTACCCTATACTCAGATACTCCCCACCATATATTTATATAGTCTATACTATACACTCACCCTTGCTCTATATATCATACTTTTGCACAGTCATCTATTATTGTGAATTTTACCACATATCCTATACCTAGTTTTAACTATGGCTCTGTACCTCGGAGACGAATGGGATACACGCATGTCCAATACCATGCACCATTTTGAGTCTAATGAGTATGTTCAGTCACAACTCAAATATACCTTCCTCAACCTTACCCACACAGTCCAAAAGAAGGCCTCCCTCTTTTGGCACATCAAATCCTTTAAAGAATATATTGCCCATGGCATTAACCCCTTTGGTCTCCGGGTACAAATCTTCCCCACTTTCCAGGACATTCGCCCAGACTTTAAGGCCTCCTGGGAGAATGTCCTGAAAAACTGTTCTAATGAACTTATGAAATTATTGATTATCGAATATGAGTCTCAAATGACTGCTTTAGATGTTAAACTTGAACTGATTAATACACAGCTCGAGCAATTTCAGACACACCCTCTATACATTTCACTTGATGAACAATTAAAAACTCGTTTTGACAAATTCAATCATGACATTCTTGCACAAAAGGATAAAAAATTCTTTCGCGACAAGAAAGCCTTTCATGAGGAACGTGCATACAAATGGAGCGACACAAATCGCACAAATCGCTCCGAAAATACCACACGCCCTGGCCTTCGGCCACCGAATTCTCGTTCCTCCACTGACAAGACCTACACCTCTACTCATGCACCCCACCAACCCAATCTTCCTTTGGGGCTACGGAAGCCCAAACGTGGACGCACACCCAATTTTTCGAGTGACGATGTGTCTGACGTGGAGGGGACCCCTGGCGCCTCCCCCCTTGGGGACTCGCCGGTGGCCCCCTCTAACGCCAAGACACACAGATCGCACTCACTCCCATCTGCATCCCAGCGTGCAGATTTTTTAGACAAAATGAGAACTTCACTACAGACACATCACCAACCCACTTCTCTCAACCCAAAAACCAAACGATCAACACGTTAGAAATATCCTCCAATAACATTATTAATCTTTCCTCTCACACACTCACCAAACACGAAATTTCAGTCCTCGAGAAGGGACTTACCTTTTGTCCGACTTCACAGCTTGACAAGTTCACAGTTATCAAAGATATACATCTTTTTGTCCGCAAGTTACTTCTACATAGCATGTACACCCCTAACCCTTTCCCTGACAATCTTTTGCACACTGCCACTGAGACTACTGCTCTTCAGCAGCTCATCGAATTATTGGAGGAAAACAATCCACCAGATTTGATCGACACCATTGATCTTGACAACATACTTAATAACTTTGAGGATGACATCCCTCCCTCCATCTCACATTCTTCACACCATACCTCACTAAAGAAAAAATCAAGTTTTTTCCCTTCACCCAGTACTAACCCACGTGCTGCACTATTTTTACAGTCAGTGACTAACGAAATTCGACATCTGCAAATTTATCCCACCCATCCCAAACAAAAAAACTTTACTTACAACCAACACTTGGCTTTACAAAACTTAAAAACCAACCCTTTGATAGTGATCAAACCGGCGGACAAGGGTGGAAACATTGTTGTCCTTAACAAACTAGATTATCTTGACATGTGTCTTAACATACTACGTAATCGTGAATGGTACGCCATTATTCCCAGTACATCAATCAGGTTGTTCCAACAGGAATTATATACTCTTGTTGATGACGCCTTTAGACAACACATTATTGACAAATCCACTGCTGAGTACGTTAGAACAAAATTTCCGAGAGAAGCCACCTTTTATGCCTTACCCAAGGTACATAAAAACCTTCCCAGACCACCAGGTAGACCCATTGTTTCTGGACGTGGATGCCTCACTGACAACCTTAGTCGATATATAGACAAACTACTTCAACCCCTTGTACAAGCATTACCTTCATATATACGTGATACTACACATCTATTCCAAGATCTGTCGGACCTCCACGTCGATGCCAACACTGTCCTGGTTGCCATCGACGTCGAGGCCCTTTACAGCTCTATTCCCCACACCTTAGGACTTACTGCTATCCAACACATTCTGTCTAACGCCAATCTTTATCCCCACGAACTATCGCTCTTCATTATCAGAGCACTCAAATTTATTCTGACTCACAATTTTTTCTCCTTCAATGGTTCCCACTACCTCCAGGTACAGGGCGTCGCCATGGGCACCTGCTGTGCACCGGCGTACGCCAATCTGTACCTGGGGGAGTGGGAACGAAACCTATTCATCACTGATGCTGCCAGCATCTATACCAAACATATAGCGTCCTTTCGCCGCTATATAGATGACATTTTGATTCTGTGGCAGGGCCCAATAGATACTCTACATCACTTCCTTACATACCTCAATACTTCAAATTCTCTCAATCTCAAATTCACAATGACATATAGCTATAGTTCCATCTCTTTCCTTGACCTTACCCTCAGCAAGGACAGACATGGCCAACTACAAAGCCAACTTTTCCGCAAACCCACTGCAGGCAACACCATTCTTGCAGCTTCTAGCTTTCACCCCCAGCCCTTACTCAAATCCATTCCCTTTGCCCAATATTTACGTGCCCGACGCAACTGTTCCACGGATACCTCCTTTGAACACGAGGCCTCCGTATTGAGGGACAGACTTCGCGCACGAGGTTACAGAAATAGCGTCCTCAAAAACGCTTACAAAAAAGCGAAATCTAAACCACGCTCTGCCCTACTTATCCCAAAACTATCTGGGCCCTCCACACAACCACCCCTTAGAATCATAACCAACTACTGCCAACAATACAATGAAATCACTCAAATACTACTTAAACACTGGCACATCATCTCTACAGATAGAGCCCTTTCCCCCTTTGTCCCGCCCAAACCCTTGATCACTTATCGACGTGCCCCATCTCTTCGAGATAAACTCATCACTAGTGAATACAAGAGTAGTAACAAATCCCAGAGACAGCTTAAGGGCACCTATCCATGTGGCAATTGCAAATATTGCAAATACTTACCTAAATCCAATCTACACAACCTTTTGCCCAATGGTCAACGCCTTTTTCCTAAGCACTATGTAAATTGTCGTTCAGTTGGAATTGTTTACCTTTTAGAATGTGAATGTGGATGCTTCTACGTGGGTAAGACCAAACTACCATTCTGGAAACGCATCTATGGACACGTTACCAGTATAAACCTAAGAGATCCCGATTTACCTTTGGGACGACACACCTCTATTGTCCACCCTGATACTATTCCCAAGATCTCATTCAGAGCTCTAGACCACATTCCCCCTCCAAACCGAGGGGGTGATTACAACAAAGCACTCCTTCAGAGTGAACTTCGTTGGATTTTCCACCTCAATGCCACCATACCCCCTGGCCTAAACGAGGCCTTTAATTTTAAACCTTACCTTGAGGGCTTCGAGACCGGAGTCTGTGAATTAGACCTGTAATTTATGGTCTCCCACGTTCAAACACTCACACCCAGTGTACATTGCCTGTACTGTTATCTCCTTTTATTTTGTGGATTGGATGTCTTCTTTTATAGCATATAGGAATATATGTCCATATGTTTCATATTGTATATGTATATTTATGTACATTCTCCATATGCATCACTAATTTATGTTTTTCTATCCATACAATATATACTGTGCAATAAATTGCTACATGGGTCTCTTTCCCCTTCCCTCCATTGTGTTACAGGCCATATATACCACTAGGTCATCTATTGTACTAAGCTTGCATGTCCCCCATTGCTCTTCTTGTGACTATTTCCCTTATGGATCCACCCATTCTACATTCCACCTGCTTTTCGGTTTCCCCCCCCTCTATTATGAATACCCGGCGCGGGTAAGACCAGGGGCGCCGGCGCATTGTTTACAATGCGCACGCGCCACCCTCTCGCCTTCCATCTAGGCCAGGTCACTGGCCTACTTCCTGTTTGCGCTCCACTGTGGAGCGCACCAGGAAGCTGGCGACTGTCTGTCCCGCGTCGGTGACGTCACGACGCCGGACGCGGCCGCGCCGTCATGACGCGGCCGCGCCCGGCACCGCCCCGTCAGAGGTCCACATTGGGAGGCCAACATAGCGCCTCCTGACGCCCGCCTCCCAATCACACAGCAGCAAATTAACACTGAGGCTTCTGGACGATTGACACACACCCACCCTCAGCTGTTAGTCATTACTTGACCACATATAAACTTTCCACACTCTGGTTTCAGTCTCATGCTGATGACTGACCAGAGCTGACCTCCTCCCTTCTACTCACAAATCATACTCAGGTAAATACAAGGTCTACATATTGATTGTGGCCAGATACCCTTACTCTGTTTTTTTGTCCCTGACTATTCCCATTTTACTTTATTTCACAGTGATATATCCGCTGACCAACTGTGTTTAATACAGGCTATGGGCTTCCAGCCCTAAAACCTGTATGGTGGACCTTGTATTCTGAGGGGGTTCCCAGCAGGCCTTCCATGCCCCAGTGTTTAAATACACTTTGTTTTTACTGCACATACCCTGATCTTTTGGATCCCACGCTCAGTGGCTCCCTCTATATGACAAACAATTGAGCTCTGGCAAGACATGTGAGTACCTCATTGTGTTTTCTCTTCTGAGATAAATCTCCTCTAGCAATATAGATCTTTCTAGTGCAAATATAATGTATTGATATATTGAGACTAATTTTATGACCCTTCATCTATTTAGATGAGTTTCTAAGGACACAATTTGCCTTGATAAAGGACCACAGTCCGAAACATGTTGGCATCCTCCTTACCATATGTACCAAGCAAGTTTATACCTCTGTCATAAATGCTTTGTATGTTTTGCTCTTTTGACATGTTATAAACTGTATCAACTGACTGTATCTCTATTGCAAACATACCATGCCTTCTGAGCATTCCCTTGTTCACTATGTACAATTTTGAATAAACGTTTACTTCTTCACATGCATACATCGTTTTAAAGTGTCTATCTTTACCCCAAGCATCCCCTAGGGGTACTGGCCTTTACTTTATGCACATTATGGCCTATTTTTCTAAATTAATAAACTACTGCAGTAGGGAACAGACACAAAAGATACGCTCAGCATCTTTCCAAATAACCGTTCTTCTTTATTATGACGCAATTCAGGGGTTTTATACACATGATTACGTAGGTATCACATTAATATTACAATTGTACGTTTATGGTAACAAGGGGCGTATCATAGGCATTAGAGGGGAATTAAAAGAGGGGTTAAAAAAGATAAACAGAAAGAAATAGTGGATTTATTGGAAAAAATTCATGACCTTGAGATTAAACACAAAGCCTACTTTGATTTGGATGATGTCAAACGACTGGAAACACTTTGATTTAGTCTCTCTCAGTGTTTAGATTGTAAGGGTCAAAGACGAGCACAGATATTTTGCGCACTGCTTTTATGAGCAGGGGAACAAATTAAGTCAGCTGCTGGCTAGACAAATAAAAAAGCAACAGGACCTATGTCATGTTCATAACCTACTGGTACATAACAAACAGATAACAGATACTATCTTAATGACCGATGTGAATGTACAATGTATATGTAAAGCGCTGCATAAATTGACGGCGCTATATAAGTGCCTTAAATAAATAATAATAATAAAATTAATAATGATTCCGTACTGCCCGTTTTGCCTTCCACAGCCATTGAAGAAATAGAATGTCCAACTACTATTGAGGAATTGGGCAAAATAGTAGCGGCTCTGCCAATGGGAAAAAGCCCGGGACCGGATGGTTTGACTAATGCATACTATAAAAAATGTATTTCTACATTAGCATTTCCTCTCTGTAGATATTTTAATACTATTACTGCCTCTAACGCACTACTCCCGGAAGCTTTGCTGGCCTGTGTGACAGTTCTTCCGAAATCAGGGAAAGACCCGCAATACTGTGCTAATTATAGACCCATTTCCCTTCTCAACTCTGACACAAAACTGCTAGCTAAGGTCTTAGCCCTTCAACTACAAGACCACGTAGTGAAGTTAATTCACCCAGATCAGACAAGTTTTATGAAGGGCCTTGAAGCTAGAGACAATACTATTAGAGCCCTTCATATCCTCCATTGGGTGCAAAATGGACCCGATAAAACTCAGAGAGTGGTTTTATCAATGTATTTGATAGAGTGAATTGGGTCTTTATTACTGAAGTGTTGAAGGGGATGGGACTAGGTGATGGTATGATGGGTTGGGTATTAGCTTTATATGTGGGCCCAAGAGCTAGGGTTAAGGTCAATGGTATGTTTTCAGATTACTTTGATTTACGAAATACTACTAGGCAGGGGTGTCCTCTTTACCTATTATTGTTTGCTATGATTTTGGAAACTTTTCTTGGTAAAGTGAGGGGAAATATAGAGATAGCTGGAGTTTCTATTGGCTCTGTAGAACATAAAGTCTCAGCATATGCTGACGACTTATTAATTTATCTTTACACACCCCAGGTATCTATACCCGCTTTGATGTCTGAGGTTCATAGATTCGGTATCCTGTCTAATTTTAAAATACATTTTGAGAAGTCTGTACTCTTACCCAGTCATTTATCCCCAGCTATGGTAACATCTTTGCAACACTCCTTCCCTTTTATATGGAATATGGACTATCTATACTATCTGGGAGTATACATTTCCTTAGATCCAAAGCTTTTATATGACCTTTGTTATGGTTCCTTGTTAACAGGGATAACAGGGGAACTGCAGAGATGGAAAGGCCACTTTTTGTCATGATTTGGAAGGGTAAATGCCCTTAAAATGAGCATATTACTGAGAATAATCTATATTTTACATACCATACCTATTACACTTCCACAGATTTTTTTTATGGAAGATAAATGCCCCAGACGGGCTTCCAGATGTGACCTTTGATTACAAAGCTATGTCCTTGGTGCGTATCTTAAACTGGTGCCACAACTCAAGTTAAATATGGGTTTCCTTGGAGAAAACAATGGCGGCTAGAAACTTGCCAGGTGCCCCATGGATACCGACCACCTCTTCTAGGGGCCTCTCAGATTGGACATCCCCATTAACCAAGAACTCTTTAGCTGTATGGGACAGAATGAATAAGTTGGGTAAATATGCCCCTCAAACATCTCCCCTGGCCCCTCTGTGGGGATACCCTTGGTACCCCCCAGGGGAGGAAACTGGATTTTGGGGGGTATGGGGGTTGGATGGGAATAGTACATGTGCTAAATATGCCCCACACGGAATTCTATCTCCATTTGTGGAGCTGGTGTCATCCTTGGGGCATATGCCTATGGCCAGGTGGAGATACCCTCAAATGACAGACTTCTTTAATACATTGAAACCCCTGAGTGAGGCCTCTGAGTACACTTACTACATTTGAAGCTTTGTGTACTCATATTTCAGAGCCCAGACATTTGCTATCTCAAATGTATAGATTGGTCCTCAGTGGCCAATATACTTAGTCCCCTACTTTATTAGAGAGTGGGAGAGAGTTAAATCATACGTTTACTTCTTTACAAATTAAAAAATTGATTGAATCGGCTCACTCTACCTCTATAAGTTCTCACATACAAGAAATGTCTTATAAGTTTCTGGTTAGATGGTACCAAACTCCAGTCCGGCTTGCACAGATGTATTCGACAGCAGACACCCGCTGTTGGAGGGGTTGTGGGCAGAGAGGCACATTCCTCCATTTATGGTGGTTTTGCCCTAAAATTATACCATTCTGGGAGGCGATTGTGCAGTGGATTAAAAGGACAACCCTGGTACCCATAGAATTCTCCCCCTTGCATTTCCTGTTTCATGGGATACCCTCCTCTATTAAGTTTTATAAGAAAAGCATTACTCCACATTTGTTGAACGCAGCCAAATTATTAAAATCTAGGTTTTGGAAAAAGGCTACATGTCCTAGTTTGTTAGACTGGAAAAGAGAAGTTAATCTACACGCACAGGGCCACCTATTCAATTTAATGGGCAGTCTTTAGCATGACAAAAGTAGCAGAGTGACACATGCACCTTTTTGAGCTTTCAAAACGCCACTGCAAGCACGACACATTTTTTTTTGTCCAATTCAAGAATGCATGTAGAATCACACAATTTATCGCACATATGTTAAATCTTCTGGCTTATATGCTCTTTTCTAGTGTCACAACGCCATAGTGTTTATGGTGTCATTTGAATATATTGCAAACAAATGATTAAAATAGTGGGAATAGAAATGAGAAGGTAACTTCCCAAAGCAGCAGTGCCGGGACAAGGTCATCTAGAGCCCTGGGCGAACATGTGTCAGCAAACCTTCCCCCCAAAAATTGGACTAACCCCCCCCCCCCAAAAAAAGTTTCCGTAATAGCACAATTCTCCCCACCTCTATCATATCACCTCCTCTACAACAACCCCCCCCCCCCAAATTCCCCCACCTAGCATAAGTCCTTGTCCCCCATCCCCCCTCCCAACACAAATCCACCTAAATCACCACTCCTAGCACCCCCCCCAAATTTCCCATCCTAGAACAATTCCTTCCCCCTCCCCCCCCCAAATTCCCCCTACCAACACAAATCCTCCCACCAATCTCCTTGAGGTGCTCCTCCCCGCCCCCTATACCTCACATGATTCGACAGTGCCCAGGGCAGCAGCCTCTTATGCCCACCCCTTGTCTCAGCCCTGTGAGATGGTACCACTAGGCTTCTAACATGTCCTCATTCTTTAAACCTTGCTGGTTGACATGGGAAACATATTTTCCATTCTCAAGATTTTGAAACGTATCCAATTGAATCTAAGGAGCACATTGATTCAGCCAGGATGCAGGCACTGTGATACTAAAGATGGCTGTACATTAATAAATTTATGAAAATTCTCATCAGTACATTCCATGATTTGGTGAATGTCATTTGAAAATACTTACAATTTTATTTGCTTTTAACATTTGATTTTCAAATTAATGTAATTTCCCGAACAAAAGTCACATGCACTGTTAGAAATGTATTAATTTAAGCTAAAAAATCCATCTTGCTCCTTCAAACTTTCTCATAACTGCAGTGAAAAATGAATATTGATTTAACCCCACTTATGATTCCTAAGTTGAATAAACATTTCTAAAACAAAAATTTTCAAACATAATGATTGTATTGTATGGCCAGCTAACTGTAAAAGAGAACAATGACTTTGGTATCTTGAGGATGCAAATGGGGAACTTTACGAAGATTCCCTCGTTGCTTTTTCATTCAGTTCTGTGGCCTACGCTCTGTATTTAGTCATTATGCATTTTACACTCATATGGATTTAATTTAGTAAATTTCTCTCTTAAAACAGAACCTAAAAGCCACAAAACAATGAATTGAAAGCAGGCAGAAGCTTTATACAAGCTATGTCTCTTTTGAGATAGAATAATTGTAACTGTCTGTTCGCAGTCTTCTTTAAGCTGGACATACAGTAGAAATCTGTTGAAAATATTTTCCATTATTAGAATGTTATTTCGGTTTCCTAATGGGGTCAAATCAACTATAATTTTTAACCACAAAAATCAAAGGAGCAGGACTGGTGAACGATTGAAATTCTAACAGTTATTGGTTGATTTACTAAAACTGGAATGTGCAAAATCTGGTGCAGCTCTGCATAGAATCCAATCAGCTTCCAGGTTTTTTTTTGTCAAAGCTTAATTGAACAAGGTGAAGTTAGAAGCTGATTGGCTACCATGCAGAGTTGCACCAGATTTTGCACTCTCCAATTTTAGTAAACCAACCCCTGTGTGGTTTTCGTTTGGGAAAATCCATGAATTCCAAAATCAAATGTTAAAAACATTTGTCAAGTCTCAGATGACATTATCAAAGGTAGATAAAATAGAAAAATATCCCGCAACTCCAATCTGGAAGAAATATTTATTGGCACATATAGGAAAACAAAAGAGCAGGCGCGTTTCGGCTGAAGATCCTTGGTCAAAAACAAATGAGAGAATGCGTTTTGGCTGAAGCCGAAACGCGTCTGCTCTTTTGTTTTCCTATATGTGCCAATAAATATTTCTTACGGATTGGAGTTGCCGGATATTTTTCTATTTTATCTACCTATCTGGGGGTTGTTTGGAGGATACCGCTGCCTGAGCACCCACCTGTGGCCTCCGCCCTGCCTATTGGCATTCCCCTGTTCAGAGCGCTGCACCTTTCTGTTTGTATATTGCATTATCAAAGGTACATTACTGACAAGATTTTACATCCAAACATTTATATGAAAAAAGCGTATGGTTAGCTTTAGAAGGTGCACTGATCTGGTAATGCACCATGCAGGGTATATATCAGTGTTGCGCACCCCCCCCCCCCCCAAGGGGTCACTGAGATTGTACCCAGGTCTCCTATGGTTACACAGAGGCTGCCAGTCACACAAGCACTGACCCACTCACACCTACAATTAAGGCTTAGTCCAGGGGATGTCTTTTTAGAATTCATTGCTGAAGAACTTTAACAGGAGAGGGGTTTACTCCAAAATGATCAGTAACAATGATAAGAGGACAACCTTCTCTATAATCTTCCAAAACCACATTTCTGGAGGTAAGACTAGGTTTGGTTTCAAGCCGAATTCCAGAGAGGTACACAAAAACCTCCATTTAATGCAGTTTTATAATAATTAAACATTTTAAACTAAACTAAACTGAATTTGTCTTTGTATCAGCCTCTTGTAATCCTCTGTCTAGAAGACTGAAAGCGTGAGGGCTAGCAATTGTAAGCTGACCATAGATTGATTGAAATTTGGTTGGTTTAGTTGGGACTGGTTGAATTTTCGTCCATCTATAGCCATTTTCCGATCGACTTCTGTCGAATAGGGCCATTGGAAAACTTTTGTTGATGAGCAGCTTGCAGTCGATTTGCTGTCAGAATACAATGGCACAGTGGGAAGGATTCCTCTATCCACCTTGCTTGTGTGGATAGGGGAATCAGCCGGTTGATGGAAAAAAAATGAACCGTCTATGGCCAGCCTTAACCAGTTGGGCTGTGATGCATGCACATCTGCTAACAGTGAACATACTGATTGTAGTAGAGATAAGAAGGATGACCCCATCAGTCTGCTACATTGTCCAGTCACATCCTGGGGCAATGAAGCAACCAAGCTTTATTGTTTAAGGGCTAAGCCCCAGTAGATATAAAAAAAAAAAAAACTGCGTGGCTTTGGAAAACGTTTATTCATTTTATTGTCATACCTGTAGGCAATTTGGGTACCCCAAAAGCCTGGCCAGAAAAACTCCCACTTAGCAATCTCAATGCCCTTCCGTGTTGCTAGGACCGTTGTTTTTCACTGTTGTGCTGCTGTGAGTGAGTGTGCAATGGCTTTCACCTTCTAGCAGCAAGACAAGTCATGGGAGTTGCTTATTTTTTTTTTTTTGCCAGGCTTCGGGAGTGGGGGGGCGCACATGGCCTACAGATATAACAATATAAGTAATGAACATTTTACACAGCTGCACAGTTGTTTGGTAATCACTGGGACCCCTGGATTGCATAGGCTATTTTCTGGAAAAAGATAACCTTGGCCTTTAATTAAAGTAGAGACGAGTCAGGTCAGAAAGCTAGCCGTGCTGACTGGCAGGGCTGTGTAAATCTCAAGAACGAATGTACAGAAATACAGATAAAACTGCTGCTACATATATAGTTCATCTGTGTATTTAGCTGTTTGTATGACGTTCATATTTTAATTTACAAGTTTGTGGTGCACTTTAACAGTATGGTAATTAAATGTTTTCAAACTAATCAATACATTGATTGTTACTACATGGTGCCGGATTTCTATTTGTTTAATCCCTTCATCAAACAGCATATGGTTTTAGTTTAGGAGGTTGATGTAGCTGCTCAGAAAATATAATGCTAAATAAAATGTATTTTTACCAAAGCACAATGGGATATTGTAATCCTTGTTTGCCGGTGTAAATTATTTACTTAAAAAACACGCTTACAAATATTCCATGTTGTTAGGTAAAGTACAGCGTGGTTAAATGCAGGGTGGTATAGTGTGGTCACAAGGGTTGCTGTTAGTAATCAAGGGGCCACGTACAGCCTACCTGATAGGGCCCATACCCCCTTTGAAAATATCAACCAATATTTTCTCTAAAATGCCACAATGCTATGCTTTGCAGCCATGGCAGACCTTTTATCCTCATTAAACAAGACCAATTCAATCGAATAGTGCTGCTCTGCAGGACATAGATTCATTAGTCCCTTTCTCTGAAGCCTCAGCTGAACTGGACAATGAATGAATAGGAAGCGCTCTTATGCCTCCTGTTCATTCTCAAACTGAAGCATAATAAACACAGTTTGCTATAACCTCAGTGATGAACAGATACAGGACCGATCGGTACAGATCGTTCACTGTGTTCACTCAGTAAAAGAGTAAAAGAAGGGTAGGTAAATATGACATATTTGCCTCCCCTTCCCCTAATTTATATCCTAAAACATCCCCCTTTGTGCCTGCAGCAGCCGACAGGAGAGAAGAGGAGGGAAACTGGCAGCAATGCGGGGTAGGGGGGCACACTGGGGTCCGAAAGCAGGTAAGAATGGGGTGCAGAATTTAGAACCCGATCCACAAGAGTCACAAGTGTCGGCAATAAGGCAGTACAGCCAGGCCTCCTACTCGGCAGGTGCCTGCCCCCCCCCCCCCTGCTTTGAACTGATGATGCTTGGGCCCTGTACAGAAGGGCCATCTGTACTGCCTTATCAGCAGCCCTGGTGGTGACACACATGACAACATGGTACAATGATAGGACAATTTGATACAGTGGGTACTAGTACAGTAGGGCCTCAGTTTGTAAAGTGTAACAATGGACTCCCATTTGTGTAATATTATTAGGTATGTGCATATGTATATAGAGGGCATATGTTTATATGCTACAGGGTGAAGCATGAAAAAACATTGAGATTTAGAGGGGTTGATTTACTAAACCTGGAGCGTGCAAAATCTGGTGCAGCTGTGCATAGTAGCCAATAAGCTTCTAATTTCAGCTTGTTCAATTAAGCTTTGACAAAAAAAAACTCGAAGCTGATTGGTATCAACGCAGAGCTGCACCAGATTTTGCACTCTCCAGTTTTAGTAAATCAACTCAAGTTTAACCACTTCAATACAGGGCACATAAACACCTTCCTGCCCAAGCCAATTTTCAGCTTTCAGCGCTGTCGCATTTTGAATGACAATTGCGTGGTCATACAACACTGTACCCAAAGTCCCAAACTAAATGTTTTATCACTTTGTTCCCACAAATAGAGCTTTCTTTTGGTGGCATTTGATCACCTCTGGGATTTTTATTTTCTGCTAAACAAATAAAAAAAGACCAAAAATTTTGAAAAAAAATGTTTTTTTTTGTTTATCCTTTGAAACTTTGTAAATAAGTAAGTTTTCTCCTTCACTGATGGGCACTGATGAGGTTGCACTGACGGGCACTGATAAGGCGGCACTGATGGGCACCGATGAGGTGGCACCAATGAAGTGGCACTGATGAGGTGGCATTGATGGGCACTGATATGTGGCACTGATAGGCGGCACTGATGGGCACTGATAGGTGGCACTGATGGTTGACACGGATGGTAGGTGGTACAAATTGGCACTGGTAGGTGGCACGGATGGGCATGGATAGGCGGCATGGATGGGCATGGATAGGCGGCACGGATGGGCATGTATAGGCGGCACGGATGAACATGGATGGGCACTGATAGGTAGCATGGATGGGCACTGATAGGCGGCATGGGTGGGCACTGATAGGTGGCACGGGTGGGCACTGATAGGCGGCATTGTAGTGTAATGTATTTTACTGATGGATGCCAATCAGTGCCAAACAATAATGTATGCCAATCAGTGATGCCCATTGTGGGCACTGATTGGCATCCCTGGTGGTCTAGGGCGGCATACCTGGTGCTGGGCTGCGCTGATAATCCTGTCAGAGGAGCAGCCGATCGGCTCTCCTCTACTCGCGTCTGACAGACGCGAGTGAGGAAAAGCCGATCAACGGCTCTTCCTAATTACACTGTGATCAGCCGTGATTGGACACGGCTGATCACGTGGTAAAGAGTCTCCGTCGGAGACTCTTTACCGAGACTGACACACCGCAACAACGATCGCGATGCGCGCCCCCCCGCAGCGGCTCAATATCCTGAGGACGTCATATGACGCCCGGTCAGGATATTGAATCCACTTTGCTGCCATCATTCTGCTATATGGCGGGCGGCAAGTGGTTAATGTAATGTACACATGTTATTACCCATAAGGGGACATGAGCATTACCCAATGCATCAAACAAATGAAGATCCGTGGCCTAGCACAGCAGTAAATGAATAAACACTCTAACTTCTCACTAGTTTAATATAGGTATTAAATTGGGTCCACAGAGCCATTGGCTCCTGCTGCTGTGTGAGCCAATGAGGAAAGAGAGAGACCCAGGAGGGCCGCTGCTCTCATGCACATTACTGGTTTGGGATGGGGCTCAGGTAACTATGGGGGGGCTGCACATAGGTTTTTTAACTTAATGCAATAGGGTAAAAAAAACTTCTGCCTTTAGACCCACTTTAAGCCCTCACATTCCCAGAAACTCCCTGAAAGGATGCCAGGTGTTTATTAGCTTTAGAGCATAGCATGATGACCAGTGATGTAAGTAACTGAGTTAAAATAAACTGAGTTACCTAACGCAGTTACTTTAGAGGGTAACGATTAATCTAACTGATTACTTTTCCCCTCATGGTAACTCAGTTCCCATTACTTTGGCTTAGTTACCCCAATTACATCTACCGCCACTAGATGGCAGTAGTGTAATTCCGGTGTCCTGACGAAAAAAGTTCCCCCGCAGGATACGGACCCCCTGTACTGCGCAGGCGCACCGCTTGCGCAGTACGAAGGACTACAGATGCTCGTGCTACTCTGCAAGGGGCGTCTATCGTGTAACTAAGGGGCGGGTCTAGTATTACTGTAACCAAGGGGCGCATTTATTATTATTGTTATAAATCGAGCTCTGCCCATTAATTTAACATTCGCCCTCTTCTGTAGCCATCCGCCCCTTACACAATATAATAATAATAGACCTGCCCCTTGCTTACACGCTATAACAGATCTGCCCCTTGGTTAGAGTAATAATAGAGCAGCCCCTTGGTTACACGATATATAACAATAATAATAAATGCGCCCCTTGGTTACAGTAATACTAGACCCGCCCCTTAGTTACACGTATAGAATATAAAAAAAAAAAAAAAGTCACAGTTACTTTGCTGCGTAACTAATTACTTTTCCATCGTAGTAACTGAGTTACTAACACAATTACTTTTTGGGAGAAGTAATTTGTAACCTAACTAATTACTTTTTTAAAGTAAGATGACCAACACTGATGATGACCCATCAAGGATTAGACTAGTAATTATTCTCAAGCCAAAGACTTTACCAGTTGTATGTTTGGATTATTTCTGGGAATACGCAAATTATATAAAAGTTGTTTGGAAAATATCACAAGATAATGTATTTTTAAAGAATCTCAATATAACCTATTTGAAACCTAGAAAATAAAATATATTTATCCAAATATGCTTCCAAAAAAAATATCCCTATGTGCAAGCAAAGGGCCACATCTAGCCTGTGGGCCGCAGTTTGCAGACCACTGCCGTAGAAGTTTACGAGCAGGTAGGTAAGTGGATATAATTGCAGAAGAGACATAGCATGTCTCTTCTGCAATAAAGATCTGCCTGCTCATAGTCTTTTAAAAATTTGGTTAAGTTCCACTTTAAACTACTAAAAACCACCTTAAAGGGTTACTAAACCCTTGTTTTTTTTAAATAACAAACATATCATACTTACCTCCTCTGTGCAGTTGGTTTTGCACTGAGGGGCCCAATCTGCCTATTCTGGGGTCCCTCAGTGGTGGTAGTGGCTCCTCCTCTTCTCAAGTGCCCCGTCAAAGAAACGCTCTCCTTCGGGACACCCATGCGGGCGTGCTCTTGAGTCCTGCTGCTGCGTCTATTGACAGACAGCAGGACTCATCCCCGCCCCCCAGTGCCCATGTCATTGGATCTCATTGACAGCAGCAGGAGCCAATGGCTGCGCTGCTATCAATCTATACAATCAGGACACGAGACACCAGCCAGAGCTGGTGTGCTCGTTCCCGTCCCGAGAATTACAGGGCTCAGGTAAGTAAAAGGGGGGCTCGGGAGGGGGGCTGCTGCATGACAGGAGGTTTTTCACCTTAATGCATAGAATGCATTAAGGTGAAAAACCTCCAGGGTTTAGAAGCTCTTTAATATTAGCTTCCTCATTGACTCCAATGCATTTTTTCAAAATGGTGACATTTTACTTACATCTCCTGATTTTTTGCTTAAATTCAAGGGAACTGAACTCTCAGTTGCACTCATTCCTAGACCAGGATACTGTTTCCAAGCTGTTTTGCAGATGATCAAGAAAAATATAAAAATAAAAAAAAAACTGTTAAGATGTCAGACATAAATCTCTCCAATCACACAGGTATACATGCCTGTGGTTGTAAAAGTGTTAATACCAGTCATTTTTCTTTTTCTCTCTCCCATTACAGGGGAAATTTAATTTCACACAATTTGCAACCATTTTACAGCATAGCCTGCTCCTTTTTATAGTCTACTTCCTATGGCAGTGGCAATCCTGGTAAAAAAAGATATCATTATTGTACAAGTCTGATTGTTATTCGTTACATGCCTAGTTCTCACAGATGGCAGTAAGACATCCATGAGTCAAAAGACACAAATCCACACAAAGGTACATCTAAACATGCTGCACTTTAAGTGGACATAAGACCATTGATTTAATTGGTTCCAAAACAGTCACATTCTAAAAATGCTGTGAATGAGAACTATCACAGTTGCATGTCAAGCCATCAGATCTTTGGTGTCACTATTGATCACATGTGGAGCACCATGGCAACTACAGATCAAACAGAGGCAAAGATGGCAGCTTCCTTGACTACATGCAAATTGCACAGGGCCGATCCTGGACGGGGTGCACGGGGTGCAGTGCACCCCGCGCCACAGAGGTGGGGGCACTGGAGCGCCAGAGTGCTCCCCTCCATCCTGCTCCTCTCCTTGTCCGTAGGCGGCTCTCTTCGCCTGTCACCGCCGCCACCACTGTCGCCACCACCGCCGCCACCACCGTCGCTGGGATTTCTCCCCAAGCCCATCCCCCCTCCCTCCTCCTGTCAGCGGAGGAGAGCGAAACAGCTGGAGACCGGAGTGGCTGTCTCTGTGTGCAGAGAGACCAGCCGCGGCCGGGCAGTGATGTCACCGGGGGGGGTGCGTGGCTGGTCCGTGGCCGAGCCCGACATGTTCCAGTTCTCCTGTGTGTAACTCCCGCCTGCTGCCCAGCAGCACAAGCCTCACACACGCTGTGTTCTCCACCGGCGCGGCTGCACACTGTCCTCTCCAGCTGCCGCCTGGGTGTTTTTAATTAGCCTAATGAAGGGGGGGGGTGGTTTGTCCTGGGGGGGTCTATTCTAATGTGGGGGGTGGTTTGTCCTGGGGGGTCTATACTAATGTGGGGGGTGGTTTGTCCTGGGGGGGTCTATACTAATGTGGTGGGGTGGTTTGTCCTGGGGGCAGGGCCGTTTTTAAGGCAGGGCAAAAGGGGCAGCTGCCCTGGGCCCTGTCATTGCTGTGGGGCCCAAAGCAGCTACCTCATACTTGCCAAACTATCCTGGTTTAAATTCCCTCGTCCCTTGAGGTTTTAGTCCTGTGCTGTGTCCCAATATCTCAGTGTGAAGTGCTGTTACTAATGCTGCCCAGCTCTGCCCTATTGTTGTGTACAGATGACTCACCTGCAGCAGGTGGAGAACAAAACTGCATGGGGAGGGCCCCAAGAAAAGTTTTGCCCAGGGTCCAATCAATATTAAAGACGGCCTTGCCTGGGGGGTCTATACTAATGTAGGGGGGTGGTTTGTCCTGGGGGGGTCTATACTAATGTGGGGGGGTGGTTCGTCTTGGGGGGGTCTATACTAATGTGTGGGGGGGTTGTTTGTCCTGGGGGGGTCTATACTAATGTGGGGGGGTGGTTTGTCCTGGGGGGGGTCTATACTAATGTGGGTGGCGGGCTGGTTTGTCCTGGGGGTCTATACTAATGTAGGGGGGGTTTGTCCTGGGGGGTCTATACTAATGTGGGGGGTTTGTCCTGGGGGGGCTATACTAATGTGGGGGGGTTGGTTTGTCCTGGGGGGGTCTATACTAATGTGGGGGGGTTTGTCCTGGGGGCTATTCTAATGTGGGGGGGTTTGTCCTGGGGGTCTATACTAATGTAGGGGGGGTTTGTCCTGGGGGGGTCTATACTAATGGGGGGGGGGTTGTCCTGGGGGGGTCTATACTAATGTGGGGGGGGTTGTCCTGGGGGCTATACTAATGTGGGGGGTTTGTCCTGGGGGTCTATACTAATGTGGGGGGGGGTTTGTACTGGGGGCTATACTAATGTGGGGGGGGTTTGTCCTGGGGGTCTATACTAATGGAGGGGGGTGGTTTGTCCTGAGGGTGGTCTATACCGATAAAGGGGGGTGTTTTGTCCTGGGGTCTATACTGATGGGGGGGTCTGTACTGAGGGAGGTGTTTGTACTTAGTGGGGGTCTGCACTGACGGAGGGGGGTCTATACTTAGTGGAGGAGGGTCTGTACTGAGGGACGACTATAGATGGTGGAGGGGGGGGTAATACCATGTTTTACTGCACAGGGTGACACCAACTCTAGTGACGCCACTGCAGCCGCGGGCTCTTATTTCCCCTCTCCCTCTCCTCCTCGTGCGCGCTGCTGTACTAGTGAGCGGCGCACTATGTTTCTTCCCCGCCTTCATATCGGCCAGGGAAGAAAAAACAAAGGAGCAAAGAAGAGGATTGTGGGACATGTGGTCCCAAGGACTGGTAGCCTGGGTGTTTTTAATTAGCCTAATGAAGGGGGGGGTGGTTTGTCCTGGGGGGGTCTATTCTAATGTGGGGGGTGGTTTGTCCTGGGGGGTCTATACTAATGTGGGGGGTGGTTTGTCCTGGGGGGGTCTATACTAATGTGGTGGGGTGGTTTGTCCTGGGGGGTCTATACTAATGTAGGGGGGTGGTTTGTCCTGGGGGGGTCTATACTAATGTGGGGGGTGGTTTGTCCTGGGGTCTATACTAATGTGGGGGGTTTCGTCCTGGGGGGTCTATACTAATGTGGGGGGTGGTTTGTCCTGGGGGGGTCTATACTAATGTGGGGGGTGGTTTGTCCTGGGGGGTCTATACTAATGTGGGTGGTGGGCTGGTTTGTCCTGGGGGGTCTATACTAATGTAGGGGGGGTTTGTCCTGGGGGGGTCTATACTAATGTGGGGGGTGGTTTGTCCTGGGGGATCTATACTATTGTGGGGGGTGGTTTGTCCTGGGGGGGTCTATACTAATGTGGGGGTGGTTTGTCCTGGGGGATCTATACTTTTGTGGGGGGTGGTTTGTCCTGGGGGGTCTATACTAATGTGGGTGGTGGGCTGGTTTGTCCTGGGGGGTCTATACTAATGTAGGGGGGTTGTCCTGGGGGGGCTATACTAATGTGGGGGGTGGTTTGTCCTGGGGGGTCTATACTAATGTGGGGGTGTTTTCCTGGGGGGCTATACTAATGTGGGGGGGTTTGACCTGGGGGGTCTATACTAATGTAGGGGGGGGGGGGTTTGTCCTGGGTGGGTCTATACTAATGTGGGGGGGGGGTGGTTCGTCCTGGGGGGGTCTATACTAATGTGTGGGGGGGTTCGTCCTGGGGGGTCTATACTAATGTGGGGGGGTGGTTCGTCTTGGGGGGGTCTATACTAATGTGTGGGGGGTTGTTTGTCCTGGGGGCGTCTATACTAATGTGGGGGGTGGTTTGTCCTTGGGGGTCTATACTAATGTGGGTGGCGGGCTGGTTTGTCCTTGGGGGTCTATACTAATGTAGGGGGGTTTGTCCTGGGGGTCTATACTAATGTGGGGGGTTTGTCCTGGGGGGTTCTACTAATGTGGGGGGTTGGTTTGTCCTGGGGGGTCTATACTAATGTGGGGGGTTTGTCTTGGGGGGTCTATACTAATGTGGGGGGGTTTGTCCTGGGGGCTATTCTAATGTGGGGGGGTTTGTCCTGGGGGTCTATACTAATGTAGGGGGGGTTTGTCCTGGGGGGGTCTATACTAATGTGGGGGGGGGTTTGTCCTGGGGGGTCTATACTAATGTGGGGGGTTTCGTCCTGGGGGGTCTATACTAATGTGGGGGGTGGTTTGTCCTGGGGGGGTCTATACTAATGTGGGGGGTGGTTTGTCCTGGGGTCTATACTAATGTGGGTGGTGGGCTGGTTTGTCCTGGGGGGTCTATACTAATGTAGGGGGGGGGGTTGTCCTGGGGGGGTCTATACTAATGTGGGGGGTGGTTTGTCCTGGGGGGGGGGTCTATACTATTGTGGGGGGTGGTTTGTCCTGGGGGGGTCTATACTAATGTGGGGGGTGGTTTGTCCTGGGGGATCTATACTATTGTGGGGGGTGTTTTGTCCTGGGGGGTCTATACTAATGTGGGTGGTGGGCTGGTTTGTCCTGGGGGGTCTATACTAATGTAGGGGGGGGTTGTCCTGGGGGGGCTATACTAATGTGGGGGGTGGTTTGTCCTGGGGGGTCTATACTAATGTGGGGGGGTTTCCTGGGGGGGGTCTATACTAATGTGGGGGGGATTGTCCTGGGGGGCTATACTAATGTGGGGGGGTTTGACCTGGGGGGTCTATACTAATGTAGGGGGGGTTTGTCCTGGGTGGGTCTATACTAATGTGGGGGGGGGGTGGTTCGTCCTGGGGGGGTCTATACTAATGTGTGGGGGGGTTCGTCCTGGGGGGTCTATACTAATGTGGGGGGGGGGTGGTTCGTCTTGGGGGGGTCTATACTAATGTGTGGGGGGTTGTTTGTCCTGGGGGGTCTATACTAATGTGGGGGGTGGTTTGTCCTTGGGGGTCTATACTAATGTGGGTGGCGGGCTGGTTTGTCCTGGGGGTCTATACTAATGTAGGGGGGGTTTGTCCTGGGGGGTCTATACTAATGTGGGGGGTTTGTCCTGGGGGGGCTATACTAATGTGGGGGGTTGGTTTGTCCTGGGGGGTCTATACTAATGTAGGGGGGGTTGTCCTGGGGGGGTCTATACTAATGTGGGGGGGTTTGTCCTGGGGGCTATTCTAATGTGGGGGGTTTGTCCTGGGGGTCTATACTAATGTAGGGGGGGTTTGTCCTGGGGGGGTCTATACTAATGTGGGGGGGTTTGTCCTGGGGGTCTATACTAATGTAGGGGGGGTTTGTCCTGGGGGTCTATACTAATGTGGGGGGGTTGTCCTGGGGGCTATACTAATGTGGGGGGGTTTGTCCTGAGGGTCTATACTAATGTGGGGGGGGGTGTCCTGGGGGCTATACTAATGTGGGGGGGGGTTTGTCCTGGGGGTCTATACTAATGGAGGGGGTAGTTTGTCCTGAGGGTGGTCTATACCGATAAAGGGGGGTGTTTTGTCCTGGGGGTCTATACTGATGGGGGGCAAAGATGGGGAGCAAAGAAGAGGATTGTGGGACATGTGGTCCCAAGGACTGGCAGCCCCACTGTAACACGGAAATTGCAGCCCACACAGCATGCGCAGCTGAATGGGAGAGAGAGAGAGCCAGGAGCCCGGGGAAGCTTTCAGGGAAGTACACCCAGGACTCCAGAGGGAGAGGACAGTGCTGAGGAAACACCATCAGAGAGAGAAAGCCACACAGCCTGGCGCCATCCCTGGTGGAGAAAGGAATGGGGTCATTGCCAGAATACAGATATGGGCTCTACCCAGCGGAGCCGCCACGGGCAATTCAGAGTGAGCAGAGGAACCGTTGTTGCTATATCGCTGGGTCAGGTGAGAGGGCCGATTGGCCATTATCTACTAACATCCATAGGAAATGCAGTCTCTGACCATCTCTTGTACCATGTCTGCAGTCTCTGACCATCTCCTGTACTATGTCTGCAGTCTCTGACCATCTCTTGAAACATGTCTGCAGTCTCTGACCATCTCCTGTACTATGATTGCAGTCTCTGACCGTCTCTTGTATCATGTCTACAGTCTCTGACCATCTCCTGTATTATGTCTGGGGGCTCTTTCTAACAGACTCTCTAACAGAAGCCCTGTCTGTGTGCATCAGAGAGACACCCCTCCAGGTCTCATTAGTGTACGCTTTTCCTGTATTTTCTTTATTGGTAAAAGATCAATGGAGGATCCCAGGGTAACGAAGACTTCTTACAGGAACATCTCTGTGTTTGAGTTGTTTTCATAGAAACATTTGTAAAGGGGAGTAGTTGGTAAGATGACCACGCCCACGTGGGGGGCGCCAGAAATATTTCTGCACCCAGGCGTCTGTGACCCTAGGATCGGCCCTGAAATTGCATGTCTATTTAAAATTGTAACTAGTAGATTGTCCTTGGCATTTATGAAGATGTCCCCAGTTATAATATTCCACTCCCATAATGTTCAGTGCTTCCATCATGCATACCTCTGTCTATTTATTGCACAGTTCTGTGAGGTCATAAAACTGGATGGCACCCATGGCATACCCATATAAGAAATCCCTACCATATTTAACAACTTCAGCTCCTGTAGACCCTGGGCAACCAAAGTAGACCAGAGCAATTTTTACATTTCTGCAATGGGCCTACTGATTTTTGTCATTATTTGTCATTATTTATGATACTGAAGTAATGTATTCAACAATATTTTTCAGGACAGACAAGGCTTTCTTTTGGTGTATTTCATTGTATATGTATAATAAGGGACAAAGCAAAAAAGTTATGTTTTTTTCTAATTGCCCAGTGTTAGTTTAAGGCCTCATGCCCACTGACATTTTTACAGGTGCTCTTGGGAGCGCCTCTCCATGTTAGCCAATGGCCTCATGCCAACCAAGGAGTTTAGGAGCTGTAAGTGGCATAGGCATTTTTAAGCTCCAAAAAAAAAAAAACAGGACCAGTGCATTGTAAGGCTCCAGCTCTAGAGCTGTAAAAACGCCAGAACCCGGTAACGCGATTTAACGAGGCTTAATGCTGTATGCACAGCGTTAAGCCTTGTCCGGTGTTTCTCTGTCTCTATTCAAAATCAATGGTTCCCTATGGGAGTCCATTGATTTGAATAGAAGTCGCACCAGAAGTTGGATCAAGATGATCCAACTTGCAGTGCGAATTGTGGTCTGAGAATCTTAAAGGGGAACTTCCTGGACCATACCAGGCCACATGCCCTCAATATGGGGGGAATGGCGCTTTGGCCCCTGCGCCCCCACCTCAAAGCACCTTGTCCCCATGTTGATGAGGACAGGGGCCTCTTCCCGACAACCCATGCCTGGTGGTTGTCGGGGTCTGTAGGCGGGGACTTATCGGAATCTGGAAGCCCCCTTAAACAAGGGGGCCCCCAGATCCCGGCCCCCCACCCTAGGTGAATGAGTATGGGGTACATGGTACCCCTACCCATTTACCTAAAAAAAAAGTGCCAAAAATAAACACACTACACAGGTTTTTAAAGTATTTTGTTACGGCAGCTCTGGCTCTTCTCCCTCTTCCGATCCTTCTCCCCTCTCTGGATCCTTTCCTCTCTAGTTCTTCTCCTATCTGTCCTCTCTCTCCGCTGTCTTCTCTCTCCGCTATCTTCTTGCTCTTTTGTAGGGTCTTCACGCTCTTTTGCTGAGTCTTCTCCATCTGTTCTTCTTCCGATGTTGACTCAACGCAATCTCCCAGTGTAATGCTGGGTCTGCCGTGTGCAATGACTTATATGGGAATGGGGCAGGGCCACCCGATGACATAAGTTGGAGGCCACGCCCATTGTGATGTCACAGCCCGGGGTATGATGGGGTGATGATGTCACAATAGGCGTGGCCTCCAAATTAGAGAGAGAGAGAGAGGACAGCGCAGAGAGGAGAAGAACCAGAGAGGGGAGAAGGACTTAAAGAGGGAGAAGACGTTGCCAGAGCTGCCTTAATAAAATACTTGAAAAACCTGTGTAGTGTGTTTATTTTTTACACTTTTTTTTTTAGGTGAATGGGTAGGGGTACCACGTACCCCATACTCATTCACCTAGGGTGGTGGGCCGGGATCTGGGGGCCCCCTTGTTAAAGGGGGCTTCCAGATTCCGACAAGCCCCAGCCCACAGACCCCGACAACCACCGAGCAAGGGTTGTTGGGAAAAGGCCCTTGTCTTCATCAACATGGGAACAGGGTGCTTTGGGGTGGGGGCGCAGGGCCCCCTGCCCCAAAGCATCAACCCCCCATATTGAGGGCATGGGGCCTGGTATGGTCCAGGAGGGGGGGGGGCGCTCGCTCGCTCCCCCCTTTCCTGACCTGCCGGGCTGCTTGCTCGGGTAAGGACCTGGTATGGCTCTTGGGGGGAAACCTCATGCAAAATTTGGGCGGGATTCCCCTTCAAGATTCTCAGCACACAAGTTGCACCGCAAGTCGGATCATTTTATTCTATTCAAATCAACGGGCTCCCATAGGGAACCATTGATTTTGAATGGAGCGGCTGAAAGCTAGTGCGGCTAAGCGCGCATTGACGCCAATGCAAAATGTGGATAAAATCGTGTTTTTTTCTGGTGACGGTACTAGCTTTACAGCTCGTTTTTTAAAGCGCCCATGGGCATGAGGCCTTAAGCCTCATACACACGATCCGATTTTCCAACGGGAATTGTGTGATGACAGGCTGTTGGCAGAAAATCCGACCGTTTGTACGCTCCATCGGACAATTGTTGTTGGATGTTCCGCAGACAAATGTTGGATGACAGGCTTTAAAATTTTCCATGGACAAATGTCTGTTGTCGGATTTTCCGAGCGTGTGTACACAAGTCCGTCAGACAAAAGTATAAACACGCATGCTCGGAAGCAAGGACGAGCTGGAAGCGGTTGGTCTTGTAAACTAACGTTCGTAATGGAGAATTAACATTCGTGACGTGGCAAATTATGAAATCTCGAAATGCAGCGCACATTCTCTTCTTCTTTAATGGGATAATAATGAAGCTGCTTTGCTGGTGATACTGATGGAGTTATTGAAAACAAATTTTCAAAGGCTTTTTTTTTCTAGTGATATCAAGAATAATATTATTATGCTTGTTATTTTTTTTTTTTGTGCAAGTTACCACAACGCCACTATCTTGTAGTTTTTAAGATCAAAGATACAACTATGTTGGTGTCCCTTGTTAATTTTACATTGTATTTTTTAAAATGTAACTGCCTACTCCCAAACTGTCATTTGAAGTAAAACACATAGCCAAGTATTATTCTCCACAATTGTTTTTATTGTGGATTAAAAAAAGAAAACAAATACAATTAGACATGCTATCTGTCAAAAGAACTTAACCAAAAAGTGCATTCTATGCATCCAAAAATATAGAAAATATACCAAATCAAATCATTATTCAACCAAAAAAGCAATAACTTCAAGGCCAATAATAAAATAAAAGCCTCATGCATGTGTCCTGCTTCTTAATATAGTAGGTCAACAATGCCAAGAGTTGGTGAATGCAGGGGTCCGTCATCTGGAGATAATTCCGAAAATCATCCGGATTATTCTCCTGGAGCTCCTGCAGCAAAGGCATATGACATAATTGGTCACGATTAATAAAGCAACCAATTTTTGGTCCAAGAAATCCTCCTCCTCCTGTTCCTGGATTTGGGTCAAAGCAATAATTCCAAGGCCAATAATAAATAACACGTTATCTCCTCCGATTACACAACATTGCTGGCCGTTCAGAAACAAACTGAAAAGCACGAAATGAAAAGCGTGAATCAACACTCACCAAACTTCTACTAACACGAAATTAGCAGAAGGGGCCCAAAGAGTGTCGCTAAAGAGCTGAAAAACCAGGTAGTTTGCCAACTATTTGCCAATAATTGTGTGCCATTTGTATGCAAGACAAATTTGGGCCCAACGCCCTTCGGACAAAAGTCTGTGGAAAATCCAATAGTGTGTACGAAGCTTAAGTGTTTACTCTAAATAGATAGAGAAGATCAGAGGCGTAAAAGGTGAGACATTAGTATCGTCCCCGGAGATAACGAGTGCATTCCATCGGTACTATAGTACTCTATATAATATAGAACAGAAAGAAAAAGAGGAGGGAAAACTAAGGGAGGAAATAAGGGAGTACCTTCGTAACTTGGACTTCCCGAAGGGTAAGGCAGACGAAATGGAGGCACTGGAGGCCCCCATCTCGGTAGAAGAAGTCGAGAGAGCCATTAAAAATACAGTCTCAGGGGGAAGCCCGGGCCCCGATGGTTACCCCATCACATATTACAAAAAGTTTTCCAAACAGTTAGCACCTAGACTGTGTAATTACTTTAATGCGATAGGGAAAGGGGAGAAATTTAGAGAGGAGACGCTCTTGGCACATATTACTCTGATCTTGAAAGAGGGGAAAGACCCCATGACAGTGGCAAGCTATAGGCCAATCTCCCTATTAAATTCGGATATAAAGCTATTTGCAAAAATAATCGCTGAGAGATTGAAGTCATATCTGCCAGAATGGATTCACAATGATCAAGCAGGGTTTATCCAGGGGAGGGAAGGTAGGGACAATTCATTGAAGTCAATAATGTTGATTCAGGAAGCGATTAGGAGGGGAGCCCCCACAGTTCTTATGTCAATTGACGCCGAAAAGGCCTTTGACAGGGTCAATTGGGGTTTCCTCTTCGAAACACTGAGATATATGGGACTGAGTGAGAGGATGATGAGATGGATCGAAGCTCTGTATCATCAGCCGTCAGCTAGAATAAGAGTAAACGGCACCCTGTCTTCTCCCCTCGACTTGTTTAATGGGACAAGACAGGGATGCCCACTCTCCCCACTCCTGTTTATAATTACCCTAGAACCCCTACTGGTCGCAATTCGTAAAAACCTAGACATTCAGGGAATTCGAGTGGGAGATAGGGAGTATAAGGTATCGGCATTTGCGGACGACCTACTGCTCTATATCTCCAACCCCAGAGTGTCAATTCCTATAGTTATGAAAGAAGTAAAACAATATGGGAAACTATCAAATTTTTAAGTAAATATGACCAAATCCAAGATATTGAATTTAACAGTATCAACAGAAGAGCAGAGGGAGATACAAGCTAAATTTCCATTTAAATGGTGTAAAAAAGAACTTAGCTACCTGGGAATAAAACTGACACCTCAACTAGACGACCTATACAACCATAATTATATCCCTCTTTTGAATAAAATTAAAGAACAACTGCGAGGGATGCAATACAAAGCTCTCTCCTGGATCGGAAAGATAAATGCGGTTAAAATGTTTACTTTACCCATATTTATCTATACCTGTCAAATGATCCCAATCTCTCTCCCACAGACATACTTGAAGAAAATAAAGTCAATGATAATAAAATTTATTTGGGCACGCAAACGAGCACGTATAGCATTCGACACAATAGTAAGAGAAAAAGAAAGAGGGGGATTAGCCGTACCAGACTTCAAAAAGTATTACGAGGCAATCGCGATTTCAAGAATAATAGACTGGAGCCATAATAACAAGGAGAAAAGCTGGGTCGAGTTAGAAAGTAGGTTAAGTAGAACACAAATAGGAAAAATAATATGGGTACCCTCACATTATCGTCACTTAGGCCCAAAAACAAATGCACTCACAAAACACTCACTAAAAATCTGGGATTCAGTACATAAGAGACACAAATGGGATTATAACTCCCCACTAATACCTTTATTAGACACAAATTTATTTCCGCCAGGAAAAGAGGAGTATATATATTTTAGAAGGTGGTCCAACAATGAGAATTTGAGATTGATAGATGTGATGGAAGGGAATAGAATGTACACTTACAATGAAATTATTCGGGAATGGGGACATAGAGCATTAGACAAGTGGAGATACACCCAAATACAGCACTTTACACAGACACTGCCAAAACCCCTACGGGGTAAGACAGAACTTAGACCCCTTGAAAAATTAATGGAATCCCCACACAGTCTGGAGAAAAGAATATCAAAGACATATAAAATATTGTTACGCGAGGCGGAGCACGAGTATCCATCATACTTAGAAAAATGGGAAAGAGAGATCGGCCCTCTAAACAGTGACGAACATAGAAATAAAATCATAAGCCTAGTTTTCTCAGTAGCAAAAGATATACAATCAGTAGAAATGTCCTACAAGCTTCTAGCCAGGTGGTACGTAACCCCACAAGGAGCGAATACCTACAGTGGAGATAATTCTCCAAACTGTTGGCGAGGTTGTGCCGCAGTGGGGTCCTTCGCACATTTGTGGTGGGAGTGCCCCAAAATACAAAAATACTGGGACCAAATAATAGAAATTATTTTTAATATAACACGAGTTAGGATTAAGAAACACCCATGGGTATGCCTATTTCACGATACAGAGAAAAGAGGGAGACAATATGGGAGAAGCTTGACCCCCTACCTCCTAAATGCAGCGAAAGCTTTAATTCCGCACTTATGGAAATCCCAGGATATACCCTCCATGAAAGAGTGGATAGAGAGGGTGGAGAGGACGAGAAGAATAGAAGAGTCGATATACAAACTAGACAATTTAGAAGGGAAACATCAGAGGATATGGCAACAATGGATTGAGTTTAGAGAAATAGAGCAATATTGGATGATAATGGAAGGAAATGGGAAGGAGTGAGCGAGACGGGGTAGGAAACTTTTATTTTTATTTTTTTTTTTTTTAGAGGGGGGAGGGGGGCCCGGGTGAGGGTTGGGCGGAGGGAGGGTGGGGGAAAAGTGAAAATGTAATAGATGTAATGGTGTTATTAATGATTGTAAATGATAAATCACTTTGGAGAAAACAAGAAAATAAAGAATATAAAAAAAAAGTGTTTACTCTAAATAAAATTACAAATAGCATTTTTCTACCTATATGACATTCAGTAAGGGTTTGCTAACAGACTTGCCAGTGTTTACAAGCCATACACTAAATCATATGCAGTTTGACATCAGTATTTCCTATGCTTTCTCTATCACAGCTAGAAGCACATTGTCAATATGGCTGCTGTCTGTGACCTCACTCGTTAAGGCCTCATGCACACTGGACCTTAAAATAACATTATAAAAACACAAGTAGCTTTGCAGTGAGTTTTTCAACAATTGTCAAATTGTGTTTTTAGTGTTTTTTTGCCTTTTTTTTATTTTTTTTAATTTAAAAATGTTTTTTTTTTTTCAATGAATAAAAAACAATAAAAAAAAGGCTCGCGTTATTTGACATTAGAGAGTTTTTACAGCTGAAAATAGCGGAAAAACTCCTCTCAGGACCCACTTTTTAAATGTAATGCTATTCTGAATAAACAATGCTAAAAATACAAATCAATTCTGAAATTCCGAAAAAGGACACAATATTGAACCAATTAGTTTTCGGGAATCCGTTTTGTATCTTCAGCATTTCTTTTAGAGCCGGCGATTCCCTTCACCATAAGAACAATCATAGCGGCTTGATCATTTTTACAGGCAGTGGGAGGGGATGTCTCCTTTTTCTTGGTCTACCTGACCTTGGCTTGATATCAAAAAAGCCCCTAATTTTCCACTTCCTAATAAGTGATTAAACAGTACTGACTGGCATATTCAAGGCTTTGGATATCTTTTTATATCCTTTTCCATCTTTGTAAAGTTTCATTACCTTGTTACGCAGGTCTTTTGACTGTTCTTTTCTACCTCCTCATGGGTCAGTCTAGCCTGCTTAGTGCATCCATGTGATAGCTAACAAACTTATTCACTATTTATACACAGACACTAATTGTGATTTAAAAAGCCACAAATGTGGAAAATTAACCTTTAATTGCCATTTTAACTTGTGTGTGCCATCTTCTGTGTCTGTACCAAAGCCAAACATTCCAGGGTATCTAAACTTTTGATCAGGGCCATTTGGGTGATTTCTGTTATCATTATGATTAAACAAATGATCCAAAAAAATATTTAATAATACATGGCTTCATGTAATTGCTATCCTTAAATAAAAGACAGTTTTTTTTTGACATGATCAGTCATATTTTTAATATTAATGCCAAAATTTCAAAATTTCTGCCAGGGTATGCAAACTTTTGAGCACGACTGTATACTGCATGTCTCTAATGTGGGAACAGCTCTGCTGCCCTAGAACATGGCTTATGTGCCTTGCCCTGATTTTCACCCTAGGTCTCTATAAGTGTGCATTGCTTTGATGTATGTCTGTGGCACACACCTCCAATCATGAATGTAAGGGTTAAGAATAACTGGCACATTATTTTTTCAATGCTTTGTACGCCTAAAGAGACCACAGCTAGAAACAAGGAGCTTAAGTCTTTTGGAGATGAAGCCTTTTGGGGGGAGGCAGGATCATATAGGAGTTTTCTCCAAACACCAAAAAGGTGCCTAAGGTTCTAACTCTTCCACTCTCGAAAAGGGCTGGAGTCCCACATTAATGAAAACAGACTGCCTCAATTTGGCACCATACTCACTAGAAACTGGGACTTTTATTGTGGTATGCATTCGTGGTTCGAAAGATGCATAGAACAATAAAACGTTAACACATTTCCTATTACAATAAATATGTGCCTTGGGTGACATGGTGATCTCATGTGTTGCTGCCTTTGTATTGCTTAGAAACATCTTTTTCTATTCACTCTAGGACAAATGAGTGTTATGTATGGGCATCTTTCTATTCAGATCATTGTATTTAATAATACAATGCAATCACCGGTGTATATTACTTCTTAGATTCCTGCTTTCAGCATCATAGGGAAAGGGGGGGGGGGGGGTACACCATTACTCTGTGCTCCAAGTTATTAAATCAACCCATCTGCAAAAAATGCTTGTGCAGCGCTAAATATGCAAAGATAGGAATAGTTATTCCTTAGTATACTAAGAACACAAGATGTTATCAGGCAGGTGAAGAGGTGGCAGATCTGAAACAGCAGAGAATCTTTCCGTCTCTAGGATATAGCAAACGAATTTAAGCACTAGGAATATTAATGAGTTGTTAATAGGGTCATTAGGGTCCCACGGGTCCCTCTATTAAATGGTTCTCTCTGCTCATATCGTCTATAAAATCTGTTTGGGATTCACGCTCACTAATAAGGAGAATTAGGCGGTTTGGCGCTGCACAGTATAGAAAGGGTTTCACAAGGGACAGGCTGATTTTAGAAATGCATATCTGTATTCTGATCAAAGCTTCTACCTTGCTATATAATATCACAGTCTTCCTGCCTTTGTAAGTGAATAAAGACATGATGACTGCAGGTCGGAGGTGAAAATAAGAAGGAAAGACAGTGGGGGAGAGACCTAAATTAAAACAGATTCTGATGTGGGTATGTTTCTGGGAAGCCATAATTTAAAAAGCGTGCAGACTGACACCTTGTGGATAGGAAGAGAGCAACATTAGGTTTGTGTGACATGAACTATAAGGCCTCATGAACACTGCATGTTTTTAATGCCGCTCCTAAAGTGAGCTGGTGTTTTTTTTTCCTTTCTCTAAACACTAGCCTTGTTAAGCCTCGTACACACAATCGGATTTTCCGCAGACAAAACCTCGGACTTTTGTCCGAAGGGCGTTGTCCCCAAACTTGTCTTGTATACAAACGGCACACAATTATCGGCCAACAAACAAGAACGTAGTGACGTACTACATGGTTTTTCAGCTCTTTAGCACCACCCTTTGGGCTCCTTCTGCTAATTTCGTGTTAGTAGAAGTTTGTTGATTTGCACTTTTCATTTTTCACTTTTCATTTTGCGCTTTTCATTTTGCGCTTTTCACTTTGTTTCTGAATGGCTGTTCATCAACCAGCCATATTGCGGAATCGGAGGAGAGAACGTGTTATTTATTATTGGCCTTGGAGTCATTGCTTTGACCCAAGTCCAGTCCAGGAGGAGGAGGATTTCTTGGACCAAAAATTGGTTGCTTTACTAATCGTGACCAATTATGTCATATGCCTTTGCTGTGGGAGCTCCAGGAGAATAATCTGGATGATTTTCGGAATTATCTCCGGATGACGGACCCATGCTTTCACCAACTCTTGGCATTGTTGACCCCCTAAATTAATAAGCAGGACACATGCATGAGGTTTTTATTTTATTTTTTGGTTGAGTGATTTGATTTGGTATATTTTCTATATTTTTGGATGCATAGTTAAGTTATATTGGCAGATAGCATGTCTACTTTTATTTGTTTTCTTTTTTTAAATGCACAATAAAAAAAATTGTGGAGAATAATACTTGGCTATGTGTTTTACTTCAAATGACAGTTTGGGAGTAGGCAGTTACATTTAACCACTTAAGCCCCAGACCAATTTGCAGCCAAAGGACCAGGCCCCTTTTTGCAATTCGGCACTGCGTCCATTTAACTGACAATTGCATGGACGTGCAATAGAGTTTTCTTTTGGTGGTATTTGATCACCTCTGCGGTTTTTATTTTTTGCGCTATAAACAAAAATAGAGCGACAATTTTGAAAGAAATTCAATATTTTTTACTTTTTGCTATAATAAATATCCCCCAAAAATATATAAAAACACATTTTTTTCCTCAGTTTAGGCCGATACGTATTCTTCTACATATTTTTGGTAAAAGAAAATCACAATTAGCGATTATTGATTGGTTTGCGCAAAAGTTATAGCGTTTACAAAATAGGGGATAGTTTTATAGCATTTTTATTAATATTTTTTTACTAGTAATGGCAGCGATCAGCGATTTTTATTGGGACTGCTACATTATGGCGGACACATCGGACATTTTTGACACATTTTTGGGACCATTGTCATTTATACAGCAATCAGTGCTATTTAAATGCACTGATTCCTGTGTAAATGACACTGGCAGTGAAGGGGTTAACCACTAGGGGGCAAGGAGGGGTTAAGTGTGTGTGTGTGTTTTTTTAACTGTAGGGGGGCGTGGCTTGGCGTCTGACGTCACTGATAGTCTTTCCCTATGACAGGGAACAGACGATCAGTGACAGGCTCAGTAGGAAGCACGGGGAGAGGTTTGTTTACACAGACCTCTCCTCTTTCTTCAGCTCTGTGACCCGTTTGTGGGACACCAGCGGCGATCGGGTCCACTGGTCCCGCGGCCACGGTAACGGAGCTCAGGACCGGGTCGCCAGCGTGCTGGGCACTTAAAGAGCCACGTACAGGTATGTGATTGTGCCCAGCCGTGCCGGCGTATATGTGCAGGAGGTGGTCCTTAAGCGGTTAAAAAAATACAATGTAAAATTAACAAGGGACACCAACATAGTATCTTTGGTCTTAAAAACTACGGAATAATGGTGTTGTGGTAACTAGCACCAAAAAAAAATAACAAACATAATAATATTATTCTTGATATCACTAGAAAAAAAAAAGCCTTTGAAAATTTGTTTGCCATAACTTCATCAGTATTATCAGTATTCATCAGTATTCATGCAAAGCAGCTTCATTATTATCCCATTAACCACTTGCTTACTGTGCACTTAAACACCCTTCCTTCCCAGACCAATTTTCAGCTTTCAGTGCTCTCACACTTTCAATGACAATTGCGCGGTCATGCAATGCTGTAACAAAATGAATTTTTTATCATTTTGTTCGCACAAATAGAGCTTTAGTTTGGTGGTATTTATTCGCGACTCCGTTTTTTATTTTTTGCGAAAATATAGCGGAAATTCTCCTTTCTTTTTTAACTACTTGCCTACCAGCCACGAACACCTCCTTACTGACCAAGCCATTTTTCAGCTTTCAGCGCTGTCGCATTTTGAATGACAAATGCGCGGTCATGCAACGCTGTACCCAAATAAAATTTTTATCATTTTTTCCCCACAGATAGAGCTTTATTTTGGTGGTATTTGATCTCCTCTGCGGTTTTTATTTCTTGCGCTATAAACAAAAGAAGAGGGACAAGTTTGAAAAAACATAATATTTTTTACTATTTATTATAATAAATATCCAATTTTTTTTTTTTTTTTAAACAAATTTTTTCCTCAGTTTAGGCCAATACGTATTCTTCTACATATTTTTGGTAAAAAAAATCGCAATAAGCGTATATTGATTGGTTTGCGCAAAAGTTATAGCGTCTACAAAATAGGGGATAGATTTATAGCATTTTTATTATTATTTTTTTTTTTACTAGTAATGGCGGCAATTTGCGATTTTTATCGTGACTGCGACATTGCGGCGGACACTTCGGACACTTTTGACTCATTTTTGGGACCATTCACATTTATACAGCGATCCGTGCTATAAAAATGCATTGATTACTGTATAAATGTGACTGGCAGGGAAGGGGTTAACGCTAGGGGGCGCTGCAGGGGTTAATGTGTACCCTATCTTGGTGATTCTTACTGTGGGGGGAGGGGACTGACTGGGGGAGGAGACCGATCGGTGTCCCTATGTACAAGGGACACACCATCGGTCTCCTCTCCTCTGACAGGACGTGGATCTGTGTGTTTACACACACCGATCCACGTCCTGCTCGATTACCGGGCGCGCGCCCCCCAGTGGCCAAATTGTAGACGACGTCATATGACGGCGTCCCGCCACAGTAGCTGAACCGTCCCGCCGTCATTTGACAGTGGGCGGTCAGCTAGTGGTTAAAAGAAATCCAATAAAATCTAATTTTGTCATAAATTTAAGCCAAAATGTATTCTGCTACATGTTTTTAGTAAAAAAAATTCCGTTAAGTGTATAATAATTGGTTCGCGTGATCACGGACATATGTACGCAAATGATCATGTACATATGTACGCAAATGATCACAGACATATGTGTGCAGATAATCATTGGCACATGTTATTTTACTGGGACATATGTGGGGGACATGTGTTTTTTATTATTTGGGGACATGTGTTTTTATTTGGGGACATGTGTGTTTTGGGGACATGTGTGGGGACATGTGTGTTTTACTTTGTGGACACTACTGGTGATCAGTGAGTAAAAAAAACAGCTCATACTCACTGATCACCAGCCGGCTGCAGCGATCCGCTCTCCTCTCCTCACCGACGACTTCCGTGTGAGGAGAGGAGAAGCCGATTGCCCAGCAACCGGCTGTTTGTTTACATCACATGACGGCTGTGATTCGACACGGCCGTCATGTGATCAGGAGGACCAATCAGCGAGCCCTCCTGACGATCCGAGATGCGCCGTGTCCGGGTGACACGGCCGCATCAGGATCGCGCCGCATCAGGATCGCGCAGCTGCGCGGGCACGCGCGCGCGCGATCCCTCTACTTCTGAAGGACGTTACGGAACGTCCGATCAGAAGTAGACGGCTCCCACCCGGCCGTATATGTACATTGGCCGGGTGGGAAGTGGTTAAATAAAGAAGAAGAGAATGTGCGCTGCATTTTGAGATTTCATAATTTGCCACGTCACGAAAGTTAATTCTCCATTACGAACGCTAGTTTACAAGAATCCGAGAATGCGTGTTTGTACTTTGGACTTTTGTCAGACAGACTTGTGTACACATGCTCGGAAAATCTGACAACAGATATTTGTCCGCAGAAAATTTTAAAACCTGCCATCACACATTTCCCGTTGGAAAATCCGATCGTGTGTAAGAGGCTTTAACCTATGTGTCCATGCACACATAGGCGTTTAATGGAGTTTAGAGGCAGATAAAAAACCCACTGCCAGCGCATTTAATGCTTGAGTGCTAATTCGTTTGAACAGTCATTTTGGCCAATGTAATGGCCTGAATGGCCATAGATCAAAGCTACTATGTTGGTGCCCATTGTTAACCGCTTCAGCCCCAGAAGATTTTACCCTCTTCCTGACCAGAGCACTTTTTGCGATTCGGCACTGCATTGCTTTAACTGACAATTGCGACTTTGCACCGAAACAAAATTGACGTCCTTTTTTCCACACAAATCGAGCTTTCTTTTGGTGGTATTTGATCACCTCTGCGGTTTTTATTTTTTGTGCTATAAACAAAAAAAGAGCGACAATTTTGAAAAAAAATCTATATTTTTTACTTTTTGCTATAATAAATATCCCCCAAAAATATATAAAAAAAAATTATTTTCTCCTCAGTTTAGGCCGATTATGTATTCTTCTATATATTTTTGGTAAAAAAAAAATCGCAATAAGCATATATTGATTGGTTTGCGCAAAAGTTATTGCGTCTACAAAATAGGGCATAGTTTTATGGCATTTTTATTATAATTTTTTTTTTTTACTAGTAATGGCGGAGATCTGCAATTTTTAATCGGAACTGTGACATTATGGCGGACGCATCAGACAATTTTGACACATTTTTGGGACCATTGGCATTTTTATAGCGATCAGTGCTATGAAAATGCATTGATTACTGTAAAAATGTCACTGGCAGTTAAGGGGTTAACCACTAGTGGGCAATCAAGGGCTTAATGTGTTCCCTAGTTTGTGTTCTAACTGGTGGGGAGAGGGGACTGAGCAGGGGAGATGACAGATCGCTGTTCATACTCTGTATGAACAGACGATCTGTCTTTTCTCCCCTCAGAGAACCGGAAACTGTGTGTCGCCTAGTGGCCACAGGGTGAAGCGTTACATAACATCGTTTCGCCCAGCCGTGCCATTCTGCTGCAATGTCCACCAGTGACCCACGATTGCTTCTCAGAGAGCCTGAGATGACTTGCATAGTGCAGAATGCAGTCATCTTAACCGCTTCAGCACCGGGCCATTTTTCACCCTTCCTTACCAGAGCACTTTTTGCGATTCGGCACTGCGTCGCTTTAACTAACAATTGCGCGGTCGTGCGACGTTACACCCAAACAAAATTGACGTCCTTTTTTTCCCACAAATAGAGCTTTCTTTTGGTGGTATTTGATCACCTCTGCGGTTTTTATTTTTTGCGCTATAAACAAAAGAAGAGCGACAATTTTGAAAAAAAACACAATATTTTTTACTTTTTGCTATAATAAATATCCCATTTTTAAAAAAAAAAATTTTTTTCCTCAGTTTAGGCCGATACGTATTCTTCTACATATTCTTGGTAAAAAAATCGCACTAAGCGTATATTGATCGCTTTGCGCAAAAGTTATAGCGTTTAAGTTATAGTTATAGCGTTTTTTTTTTACTAGTAATGGCGGCGATCTGCGATTTTTTTTTTCGTGACTGCGACATTGCGGCGGACACTTCGGACACTTTTGACACATTTTTGGAACCATTCACATTTACACAGCGATCGTTGCTATAAAATTGCAATGATTACTGTGTAAATGTGACTGGCAGGGAAGGGGATAACACTAGGGGGTGCTGCAGGGGTTAATGTGTTCCCTATAGGGGTGATTCTAACTGTGGGGGGAGGGGACTCAAAGGGAGGAGACCGATCATGTGTTCCTCCGTACTGGGATCACATGATCGGTCTCCTCTCCGCTGACGGGACGTGGAGCTGTGTGTTTACACACACAGCTCCACGGTCCCGCACGGTCCCGTTGTTTTAACGGGCAATCGTGGGTGCCCGGCGGACATCGCGAGCAATGCTGCGAGCACGCGCGCCCCCCAGGCGGCCAGGAATGCGAGGACGTCATATGACGCCCACCCAGGATGGGAGATCCACCTTGGGGGCGTCATATGACTATAAGGCGGTATTGAATTGGTTAAATAGGGAATGTACAGTGCAGAGTGTACGGCATTATGTGTAGAAGAGGAGGGCAGAGTCTATGGAGGTGGATAGTATGTGCAGGAGAGGAGTGCAGAGATTTTTTTACAATTTATTTTAGTATTTTTTGTTTATCACAATGATTGGGTGGTGGGGGTAGTGGACAGTGTCAGCAGAGCAGTGGACAGTGTCAGTAGTTTTTTGTTTTTATTATTTTATCTATTATTTTTTACAATTTTGTTGTTTCTTATTATTTTTTTTAATAATTTTTTAAAATATTATTTTCAGAGTGCTTCTGGGAAAGGGGTGGGGGTGGGGTGGAGGTATGTGGCAGTGGACGGTGTCAGTAGGGCAGTGGACAGTGTCAGTAAGGTAGTGGTTGGTGTCAGTAGTTTTTTTTTTTTTACATATTGATTTTTTTACAATTTAATTTGTTTTTAAAAAAATTCACAGTGCTTTTTGAGGGGAGGGGGTTGAGGCAGTGGACAGTGTTGGTAGGGCAGGGAGTAGTGGTGTCAGTAGTTTTTTCTTTTTATATATTTTTTTACAAATTCCTTTTTTATAATTTGTTTACAATTTCATTTTATTAATACTTATTGCTTTTTTTATATCAGCCCTCTTGGTGAGATGTCAGGGGTCTAAAGAGACCCCTGACATTTCCCCTTTGAGACAGAGAAAGGGAGTGAGGACACAGATTCCCCAGTCCCTTTCTCAGCATTGAAAATGAATGAACAGGACACAGAGGCTCCTGTCCATTCATAAACTGAAGAAACACAAACACATTAACCACTTGCCGACCGCCCCCTGTATATATACGTCGGCAGAATGGCACGTACAGGCAGAACCACGTACCTGTACGTGCCATTCTTCCGGCGGGTGGGGGGTCCGATCGGACCCCCCCCGGCCGGCGGGGACGGTCGGGATCGCTTCAGGAGCGATCCGGGATGAGGGGACGGCCAGTGGTTTCTGGCCACCCCCTCGCGATCGCTCCTGGCGAATCAGATGCTTCCTCTGTCTGTGTCAATCAAAACACAGGCAGAGGAAGTGATGTCACGCTCGGTGCGCCGGTCTATGTGACCGGAACGCCGAGCTGTGAACATCTAAAGGTTAGTGCACAAACAGTACACTGACACCAGTACACATAGGCACACAAAACACCCCCCTGTCACCCCCTGATCACCCCCCAGATCACCCCCTCCCCCCCCAGTCACAGTGTCACTAATTGCAGTGATCATTTTTTTACTGATCACTGCATTTAGTGTCAGTGTGACTGTAATAACTGTCAGGGCAGTTAGTTTTAGGTCCAAGGTAGCCCCCCACCCCCCCCTAATAAAGGTTTAACCCCTTGATTGCCCCCCAGGTAACCCTTTCACCCCCTTTTGCCAGTGTCACTAAGCGATCGTTTTTCTGATCGCTGTATTAGTGTCACTGCTGTCGCTAGGTAACCATTTTTTTTTTTTAGGTAACCGCCATGTTTATATAGGTTCATAAATAGGTTTATAGGTCAGGTACCCCCATATTACAACCTAAATAAAGGTTTTAACCCCCTGATTGCCCCTAGAGTTAACCCTTTCACCAGTGATCACAGTATAACTGTCACTGGTGACGCTGGTTAGCCAGTTAGTTATTTCGTTATTTAGGTTCCCCGTCAGGTTTTTATATAGCGTCAGGTACCCCCATATATTACCTAATAAAGGTTTTAACCCCCTGATTGCCCCTAGTTAACCCTTTCACCCCCTTTTGCCAGTGTCACTAAGCGATCGTTTTTCTGATCGCTGCATTAGTGTCGCTAGGTAACCATTTTTTTTTTTTAGGTAACCGCCATGTTTATATAGGTTCATAAATAGGTTTATAGGTCAGGTACCCCCATATTACAACCTAAATAAAGGTTTTAACCCCCTGATTGCCCCTAGAGTTAACCCTTTCACCAGTGATCACTGTATAACTGTCACTGGTGACGCTGGTTAGCCAGTTAGTTATTTCGTTATTTAGGTTCCCCGTCAGGTTTTTATATAGCGTCAGGTACCCCCATATATTACCTAATAAAGGTTTAACCCCCTGATTGCCCCTAGTTAACCCTTTCACCCCCTTTTGCCAGTGTCACTAAGCGATCGTTTTTCTGATCGCTGCATTAGTGTCGCTAGGTAACCAGTTTTTTTTTGTATTACTGTTACGGGTGACGCTGGTTAGTTAGCTTGTTTTTTATACTGTCAGGGCACCCGCCATTTATTACCCAATAACGGTTTAACCCCCTGATCGCCCGGCGGGTGATATCAATTAGGTTTTAGGGTCAAATAAGGTCTGCGTCGCCCCAGGTTAGTGCCAGTACCGCAAACACCCACGCACAAAGCATACACCTCCCTTAGTGGCACAGTATCTGAACAGATCAATATCTGATCTGATCAGATCTATACTAGCGTCCCAGCAGTTTAGGGTTCCAAAAAAAAAACGCATTGTTAGCGGGATCAGCCCAGATACCTGCTAGCACCTGCGTTTTCCCCCCTCCGCCCAGCCCAGCCCACCCAAGTGCAGTATCGATCGATCACTGTCACTTACAAAACACTAAGCACACATAACTGCAGCGTTCGCAGAGTCAGGCCTGATCCCTGCGATCGCTAACATTTTTTTTGTGGTAGCGTTTTGATTCAGTCGCTTCAGTCAGGAGCTTTTTTACCTGTGAATCTCAAAAAAATAAAAAAAAATAAAATAGTTGTCGTTTTATTGTTCTCTCTCTCACTCTATTCTCTCTCTATTGTTGCTCTTTTTTTACTCCATTCTATTCTGCAATGTTTTATTATGTTTTATTATGTTTTATTATGTTTTATCATGCTTGCTTTTCAGGTATGTAATTTTGTTTACTGTGTGTTTTAGTGTTGAGCATTTTTTTGTTTTCAGGTGCGCCATTCAGTTGCAACGCGGATTTATTTATCTTGACAGCAACAGCGTTTGCTCCCACGATACATAAAGCCGCGACTCCAACGCTGTAGGAGGTGATTTCACCACCACAGTTAAAAAAAAGAGCATATATGCCGAAGCATGGGGGCAGCAGGGGGGGGAGCGATTGGCTCCTAATGCCACGTACATACGGTCGAAATTCCGACCGTGTGTACACGGCATAACTTTTGCGGGAGGATGCCCCCATGCATCGGCATATATAAATGGTGCATGTATGCCCATCATTAGAAGTGGGTGGATGAAGGGAGGTATTCTAATGGTGGGCATACCCACCAATCAATCTCTTTTTTTTTTCGTTCAGCCAAGAGGCTGCATGAAAAAAAAAAGATTACAATATATGTCCAGTATGTTGCTGGACTTTGAATGGTTATACCAGAATGATGCCTGCAGGTTTAGGTATCATCTTGGTATCATTCTTTTCAGCCAGTGATCGGCTTTCATGTAAAAGCAATTCTAGCGGGTAATTAGCCTCTAGACTGCTTTTACAAGCAGTGGGAGGGAATGTCCCCCCTCCCGGATATAAACCGCGCCATTGGGAAATTGGGAAAGCATTTTATCACACCAATCTTGGTGTGGTCAGATGCTTTGAGGGCAGAGGAAAGATCTAGGGTCTAATAGACCCCAATTTTTTCAAAAAAAGAGTACCTGTCACTGCCTATTGCTATCATAGGGGATATTTACATTCCCTGAGATAACAATAAAAATCATAACAAAGAAAAAAAAATGGAAGGAACAGTTTAAAAATAAAATAAAAAAGCTAAATAAATAAAAAAAAAAACAAAAAAAAAAAAAAAAAACACCCCTGCCCCCCCTTCTCTTGCGCAAAGGCGTACACAAGCGTTGGTCTGGCGTCATATGTAAACAGCAATTGCACCATGCATGTGAGGTATCACCGCGAAGGTCAGATCGAGGGCAGTAATTTAAGCAGTAGACCTCCTCCGTGAATCTAATGTGGTATCATGTAAAGGCTTTTAAAGGCTTTTAAAAATGTATGTAGTTTGTCGCCACTGCGTGTTTGTGCGCAATTTTAAAGCATGTCGTGTTTGGTATCCATGTACTCGGCCTAAGATCATATTTTTTATTTCATCAAAAATTTGAGCAATATAGTGTGTTTTAGTGCATTAAAATAAAAAAAAGTGTATTTTTTCCACAAAAAATGCGTTTGAAAAATCGCTGCGCAAATACTGTGTGGAAAAAAAAAATGCAACACCCACCATTTTAATCTGTAGGGCCTTTGCTTTAACAATATATATAGTGTTTGGGGGTTCAACGTAATTTTCTTGCAAAAAAAAAATATGTTTTCATGTAAACAAAAAGTGTCAGAAAGGGCTTTGTCTACAAGTGGTTAGAAGAGTGGGTGACGTGTGACATAGGCTTCTAAATGTTGTGCATAAAATGCCAGGACAGTTCAAACCCCCCCCAAATGACCCCATTTTGGAAAGTAGACACCCCAAGCTATTTGCTGAGAGCAATGTTGAGCCCATTAAATATTTTTTTTTTTTGTCCCAAGAGATTGAATAATGAAAAAAAAAAAATATATATATATTTTTTTTTACAAAAAGTTGTCACTAAATGATATATTGCTCAAACATGTCATGGGCATATGTGGAAATACACCCCAAAATACATTCTGTTGCTTCTCCTGAGTACGGGGATACCACATGTGTGGGACTTTTTGGGAGCCTAGCTGCGTACGGAACCCCAAAAACCAATCACCGCCTTCAGGCTTTCTAAGGGTGTAATTTTTTTATTTCACTTCTCACTGCCAATCACAGTTTCGGAGGCCATGGAATGCCCAGATGGCATAAAACCCCCCAAAATGACCCCATTTTGGAAAGTAGACACCCCAAGCTATTTGCTGAGAGGTATTGTGAGTATTTTGCAGATCTCGCTTTTTGTCACAAAGTTTTGAAAATTGAAAAAAGAAAAAAAAAAATTTTTTTTTTTTTTCTTTACTTTCTTCATTTTCAAAAACAAATGAGAGCTGTAAAATACTCACCATGCCTCTCAACAAATAGCTTGGGGTGTCTACTTTCCAAAATGGGGTCATTTGGGGGGGTTTTGTGCTATTTTGGCATTTTATGGCCTTCGAAACGGTGATAGGTAGTGAGGAGTGAAATCAAAAATTTGCACCCTTAGAAATCCTGAAGGCGGTGCTTGGGTTTCGGGGCCCCGTACGCGGCTAGGCTCCCAAAAAGTCCCACACATGTGGTATCCCCATACTCAGGAGAAGCAGCAAAATGTATTTTGGGGTGCAATTCCACATATAACTATGGCATGTGTGAGCAATATATCATTTAGTGACAACTTTTTGAAAAAAAAAAAAATCTTTTTTATTTTTGTCTTTATTCAATCACTTGGGACTAAAAAAAAAAATATTCAATGGGCTCAACATGCCTCTCAGCAAATAGCTTGGGGTGTCTACTTTCCAAAATGGGGTCATTTGGGGGGGTTTTGTACTTCTCTGCCATTTTAGCACCTCAAGAAATGAAATAGGCAGTCATAAATTAAAAGCGGTGTAAATTCCAGAAAATGTACTCTAGTTTGTAGACGCTATAACTTTTGCGCAAACCAATAAATATACGCTTATTGGCATTTTTTTTACTAAAGACATGTGGCTGAATACATTTTGGCCCAAATGTTTGACTAAAATTGAGTTTATTAGATTTTTTTTATAACAAAAAGTAGAAAATCTCTTTTTTTTTCAAAATTTTCGCTCTTTTTCCGTTTATATCGCAAAAAATAAAAATCACAGAGGCAATCAAATACCATCAAAAGAAAGCTCTATTTGTGGGAAGAAAAGGACGCAAATTTCGTTTGGTTACAAAATTGCATGACCGCGCAATTACCAGTTAAAGTAGTGCAGTGCGAAATTGAAAAAAGACCTCTGGTCCTTTGGCTGCCAAATGGTCCGGGGCTGAAGTGGTTAAACCTTTATTATGAGGACTTTTGATTTTTAATTTTCGTGTCCCCCATAGACTTTAATAGAGTTTGCATGTTTGCTAGAACTTTTTGCCTGTTCGAGATGTTCTGGTGCAAACTGAACCGGGGGGTCGAAGGCCCATCCCTAGTGAAGGCCACAACTTTAGCTTTGGAATATCAGAGTGTGAGGCCAATTTATTGTGTAAAATTATATTGCCTATTCTGAGTTTTTCTGGTACAAATATAACCTAATACACAAATAAATTTTCACCATGTGTGACAAAAACAACCTGTAAATTGCTAGGTTACCAGCTCAGATGAAATATTTGATCTTAACTTTCAAGGTATCTTTTTATCCAACTGTCAGAAGCAACCGTACATTTTACCAATTATTTGATTGCTATAGAGATCCCAACTCCTTGTTCAGAAGGATTAGATCAATATTTTTTCAACCAGATTGCTCAGGCATCCTGGGTTGCCTTCCAGGTTCTTCAGGGTTGCCTCGGCAAAATTCCTAAAAATTAGAC
>CM053027.1:190034873-190058099 GCA_028564925.1 Lithobates sylvaticus | reverse complement strand
GGAAAAGAGGGGGGGACGAGAGCGCCCCCCCCCCCTCCTGAACCGAACCAGGCCACATGCCCTCAACATTGGGAGGATGCTTTGGGGGTCTGTGACCCCTCAAAGCACCATGTCCCCATGTTGATGGGGACAAAGGCCTCATCCCCACAACCCTGGCCGGTGGTTGTGGGGGTCTGCGGGCGGGGGGCTTATCGGAATCTGGAAGCCCCCTTTAACAAGGGGACCCCCAGACCCCGGCCTCCCCCCCTGTGTGAAATGGTAAGGGGGTACAAAAGTACCCCTACCATTTCACCAAAAAAGTGACAAAAATTTTAAAAATGACAGGAGACGGTCTTTGACAATTCCTTTTTTAAAGTCTTCTTTCATCTTCTGGTCTTCTTCCTTCTTTCTTTCTTCATCCTTCGGTTTCTTCATCTTCTTCCTCCATCTTCTTCTTCCTCTGATCCGCTTCTTCTTGCTCCGGTCTTCTCGTCCAGCATATGTGCAGCCAGGGCCGTCTTAATGAGTGGGCACCCATGGCCACTGCCCAGGGGCCCCAGCTTCATGGGGGCCCTTGCACCTTACCTGTCCCCTTGTAAACATGTACTGCTCCTTCACAAGCTCATATTTTTCTGGGCCCCATCAGTTCAACAGAGGGACCCAGGAGGTGGGGGCAGAGGGACTATTTTTTCATTTTCAGGGCAGAGGTACACCATCTGCGCCCAGCCGCATGCTCTAGAGTTCCCGGCTACTATGTTTCTTCCCTGGTGTCAGTGTTTAGCAGAGTGATCTGTAAAGTGCTGCAGCTGCTCTGCTCTTTCAGGTGTCGGGATTGATGTGAGAGAGCTGACAGAGAGGGAGCAGTAAAACGAATACGAGCGGAGTGGCAGTGGCGGGTAGCGTGGCAGGTACTGGGCAGCGCACAGTGAGTGAGGTGTCACACCCATTGTGATATCCTAATAGAATCATCCAATGTCCTCACATTGCCTTCCATCCTTCGGTGTGCATTAGGTCTTATAGCTTTAGGATAATCATCCACACAGGACAGCAGGTGCTCTGTGGCTTTGTCAAAGTGTGTCACATGGCTGCTGGGTGCTGACTTTGCTGTGGATGTACTGTGGGGAACAATCTGTAACACACAGTACACCTATAAATGAATAAAGTCAGCACCTAACTGCCATGTGACACACTTTGACAAAGCCATAGAGCACCGGCAGTCCTGTGTGGATGATTATTCTAAAGCTATAAGACCTAATGCACACAGGATGTCTAAAAAATGCTCCTCCTCCTGGCAGTAGGCTCATGGCAGAAAAAAAGCCTGACACTTGTTGCGGCAGTAAAAACACTCAGCTGAGCTGCAGCCAGGATTGTGTGTATATTTGTAAAGGCAACTGTCAGGTTTCATGTGGAAGTCAGGGAGTGGAGGAGCCAGGGATGGGTTTGAGGGCGGAGTCAAAGCGTGCCCCATGATTTCTGATTCATAACAGCGACCCTGCCTATACTCAGGGCCATCTTTAATATTACCCTATACTACCCAAACACGTCACTATACTGCCCTATACTACCCAAACATGTCACTATACCACCTATACAACCCAAACCTTCGACTATACCACCTATACAACCTAAACCTTCGACTATACCACCTATACAACCCAAACCAGCCACTATACCACCTATAATACCCAAATCTGCCACTATACCACCATATACTACCCAAACTTTCCACGATACCACCTATACAACCCAAACCTGCAACTATACATTACTACACCCTATACGGTACCCCCCTGATCTCCACTTACTACTGTGCCCTCCGGCTCCCCCCCACGTACTGTGTACAGTCATGCATAAATACAGGCTGCTGATAGGCTGGGAGAGGCATTTTTGACAGGGGGACAGTGTGTAGAGGGAGGGGTATAGTTTCAAAAAGAAGTGGGAGCAGTGTGTACAGGGACAAAGAGTCAGTGTACACAGAGGGTCAGTGTATATGGGGTGGGGGCAGTGTGTAGAGAAGGCGGTGTGTGTATTTTTTGTTTCTAATTAGACTCAAAAGCCATGCCCAATATGTAGCATCATTTAGCCACACCCTCTTCTTGCCACCACACACTTCTTGCCACCACACAGGTCACCGTCTCCCTGGTAGGGGCCCTAGTGCATTACTTTGCCCAGGGGCCCTTGATGTTATCAAGATGGCCCTGGATACAGCAGTGACATTTGTAGTGGATAATGCTTGATATATAGATATGCAATAATAAACTCATGCTTAAAACCCATTTTGTTTTTTTTGTCCTGTATACTGAACCTTACTGTGACGGATCCGATCCCACACTCCGATTGAGTGCTTCCGTCAGTATATCCCGCTTCCTCCAATCTGATTATCAGAGAGATATATTATCATAGCTGCATTGAATACAAGTCTAGCCGAAAATCGCTTGTAGAATCTTAAAAGATTTATTGGACAGAAAAGAGCCTTTTTATACACTTTTAACACAAAGGGTTAGATAATGAGGTAGTGCTGCTCGTGGATACTCTCCCCTCCCCTATAGCAACAACTTAAAATACAATTACATAATTAACATGTTAATTAACACAGCACTTAAGGCAGCCTAGGTGACCAGACAGGGATTGTGTATTGTTCAGAATTAACAACCTAAGAAAAGTCTTTACATATATCCTGGGAGATACTGTGGATAAATATTACTTACTTACATTTTAAGTAATCCAAGATATATTTTCTCACTCATCCTGTACCAGGATGGCACAGGGTGACTTAGACATAAGAGGTGTATGGGGAGCTGAAACATGGGTTTCCCAACCTTTCCAAGGGATTCTGGTTTCCATATGCCCTCCCGTCACACCTACCTTGTAGTATTCCTCTATTCTCCTCCACTCTCACTAATTAGATAAGCTTGTTAATCTAATCCTGAGTGGTCAGGTTTACACTGGCTTTCCATTTCCCTGAGAATCGTGGCCCATGTTGCAAGTATAAAAAAGTGGAGGACAACTTTCTTAGAATTAGAATTAAAGTGGTTGTAACCCTAGACCAAAAAAAAATGATCCTGTTCCTTTAACCACTTGACCTTCAGAAGATTTACCCCCCCCCCCCTTCACGACCAGGCCATTTTTTGCCTTACGGCACTGTGTTACTTTAACTGACAATTGGGCGGTCATGCAACAAACCAATCAATATATGCTATATTTTTAGTTCTGGATATTTATTATAGCAAAAAGTCAAAAATATATATATATTTTTTTTTTTAAATTGTCACTCTTTTTTTGTTTATAAAAATAAAAAACGCAGAGGTGATCAGAAAGCTCTATTTGTGGGGGAAAAAAAGGACCTACATCTTGTTTGGGTACAGCATCGCACCACCACGCAATTGTCAGTTAAAGCGACGCAGTGCCGTATTGCAAAAAATGGCCTGGTCCTTAAGGGGGTAAATCCTACCGGGGCTGAAGTGGTTAAAATGCATTTTTTTAATCCAAGCACTGTAAGTACCAGAATTAGTATAAGCCTTTTTTAGTAACTATACAGCAGAGCTCAGCCTAGGGGAAGGCAAAGCAGCGCAAGGATTAAGCACTGTTTGATAGTGTGAAACGCGTCAGCTCTTCTGTCCGTTCTGCTGTGGCATGTATTTTTTCATTCCTTTTAACGAATAAAGGCTAATTTTTGGAGTGCGGCTGTCCAGAATTTTTCTCAAAACTTCATCAGCACAAAGAGCTAATCGGTTGTGCTGCACTGCAACGAGCTTGCTGATAGGATGAAAAAGAAGACTGACAGAGCAGTGAGCTCATCACTATGCTGCTTCTCGTTTCACTGTCCAGTCACAGGGTGGGGGAGGGGCAAGCAAGACCTTAAAGTTAATGGGTGTGCAGGGTGGTAAAGGACTGGATGGACTTAGGACTGAATGGACAGAAATATAAATTATTTTGGCATCTAAAAACAGCTCATAAATGTATATAATAGAAAGAAAAGTGAAGTTGTCACTCGTGGCAACCAATTATATCCCAGCTGTCATTTGTGTCGTGCAGGTTATAGACTTAAAATAAGAAGAATATAAGCCTTTTTGTGCTTCTACCATTTAAAGAATACCTATGTAATTTTTAGTTCCTCTGAACAACCTAACACCTTTTTACTGAATGACTTAATCAGACAAGATATGAGAATATGCCACTATTATACCTAGAACCAGCCCAGATGGCAATTTATTTCTTTGGAATTGCCACCACCTTTTATGTAAAAGACACTATGATTCTAGCAAATCTGTGCCTTTGACATCATTTTTGTTCCACTGCATTGCACTCAGTAAGTCACTCTACAGTACTTCTCTTTAAATCAATGTTACATTCTGTTCAGTGAGCAGAACATCCTAAAAAAATATTATTATCTGCAAGAGTAAGCACATTTTGTGAGCAGTGTAATAGGAGTACAATTTAAGGGGCTTGACTTCTGTTTTGAAGTATAACTCCGGTTTTACTAAAAAAATCAATATAAAGCGTACAGTAAAAGAAATGTCAATTTACTTTTTGTAAAAATAACCAAAATTTGTTTCCAAAACTGTCCAAAATGACTGCACCCCCCTTGTAACATGCAACATGCTTATATTGTAAGTTGGATATTCCAGATTGTTCTTTGACACAGCATTCTGCATAGATGTGTAAATCACATGCAACATGTTGTGTGAAATATGGCATTTACCAAATGTACTTAGATGTGAATATATAAGCTGGATAATGAGTATGAAGTTCTTAATCTTAACATGTTACTAAGCCCACAACAGTAAAATCAGTCTGTATATGCAGTAAAGCATGCTGGTTATACTCACTGTGGAACCTAAGGGGTTAATCCTGCGCATTGTGTAAAAGGCTGTTTGATCCTGTATTCTCTGATCCTCTCCTTCTTCCACGGTCCCTAATTCATCTCCTGACAGTACAGAGCCTTGGGGGCACTCTGTACATGCTCAGTTTGGTGTGTATTGCTAGAAAGCTTTTTTTCTTTTCTCGGGAGGGTGCATGTAATCAGCACAGGGCCAATCAGCACTGTCCAGACAGAGCGTCAGGTGTCCTGCAGCCTCATAGGACAGTCAGAGTAGAAGGAAAACTCCTCCTACAAGCTTTAACCAGACACTGTTAGAAGTCATAGGCAGCTATATACTGCTGATGAGAAAGTTTTTAGCAGTTTATATTTACTAAAATAAGTGCATTTCCAATATCTATGTACTATGGGAGACCAGATATTCGCTATATGCAGGGTTCTTGGTTTTTGGAACACTTTAAGTTTTAATTCTGACCAATGAAAGATGGATTTTCATAAGATGTTACCAGTTATTGTACCTAAATTTCACTCTAGAAAATAAAAATTATCACTGTCACTGCTGACTTTTAATAAAAGGACACTTACCTGTCCAGGGATCCAGCACTGTCATCACATGGGCTAGTTCTTTATTAGTCTCTGGGTCCCCAGCGCCAGCATCTTTGGGGTGTGATTTCGGCTGTGACAGCTTGCAGCTTCAAAGTAGGCTTCCTTCTGCGCATGTGCATTCCGCACTGTGTGAATGGTCCTGCAGCCTTCTGGGACCTGTGACGTGTCCCAGAAAGCTGCAGGTGAAGAGATGGGGACCGAACTTTCATTCAGATTGCCTAGAAGATCAGAGCAGAAGTTGGAGCAGGTACCTGTCAAAACTAGGTACCTGCCCCTCACAAAAAGTTAGTCCTGGAGTAGAAGAAAGAAGCCTAGACGCAGGGCCTACATGACTGAGTTAAAAGGGGTTTTGGCATAGGAGGTGTTGTGGGAGTTTAAAAGTAGTTTACCTCTCTGGCGGTTTGATTATTTCAGATTTTAGGTGCTGAAAGCGGTACCCTTATTTTGCATGGAAATTTGGTGTTTTATATTGTAGGCCTGTAATTTGGAATAACTCACTTAAATGTGTTCAAACCAGAGTCTAGTAGACATCTCGGGTATGATAAAGTTTGAAACACAAAATCATAAATTATAATATAATAAATAACTATAAATAATAACAAATAATAATATAAAATAATAATACTTTTTATTCAATACATTTTACTAAATAATATAATCAAAAACACTGACATTTTTTTTGGGCCAAACAAGGGTGCAATATTAGTAGTTATATTGCTTTAGTGAACGTCCCGGGTATTGAAAATTTTAAAACATGGTACAGCACAAAGTCCAACGTCACAGTCAGGGCAGTAGAACCTGGTTTCTTTTCTGAATTTCCTTCCAGTGTCGTCACGCTTAGAGCAGCAAACCACACACATCCTTGTGGGTGCTGACATTTTCCGTTGGTGGAATGTGGTCCCTAAAGTGACGACCAGTCAGGCGTTCCGGGTTCACATCGCCAGCAGCACGACGTCCAGTTCTATTTACAGTCGTTGGTGTTTGGTGCTTGAGAAATATAAGTTTGGCAACTTTCCAAACAAAGTCCGCATGAACCACAGGCTTGTCACTCTTTTTTTGCACTGATTACTGTGTAAATGTCACTGGCAGGGAAGGGGTTAACACTAGGGGGCGATCAATAGGTTAAATGTGTTCCCTGGGAGGTGTTTCTAAATGTGGGGGGATGGGACTGACTGCAGGAGGAGAAAGATCACTGTTCCTAATTACTAGGAACAGCAGATCTGTCTCTCCTCTCCTGTCAGAACGGGTATCTGTCTAATTACATTGACAGATCCACGTTCTGGCTCTCTGTGGATCGATCGCGGATGGCCGGCAGACATTGCGGCCGCCGGCCAAGCTCATCGGCTCTGGTGTCGCACCCGCGCCCCCTAGAGCTCTTAAAGTGGCCGACGTACAATGACAGCGATTCGCCTAGGAGAGCCAACCTGCTGCTGGTCTTCAAGTGGTTAAGTGCATGCCCAGGAGGGCCTTGGGGCCCCTTGAATACTGTCTGTATGTTTATATGTGTCAGTGTTTAGCAGAGTGATCTGTAAAGTGCTGCAGCTGCTCTGCTCTTTCAGGTGTCGGGATTGATGTGAGAGAGCTGACAGAGAGGGAGCAGTAAAACGAATACGAGCGGAGTGGCAGTGGCGGGTAGCGTGGCAGGTACTGGGCAGCGCACAGTGAGTGAGGTGTCACACCCATTGTGATATCCTAATAGAATCATCCAATGTCCTCACATTGCCTTCCATCCTTCGGTGTGCATTAGGTCTTATAGCTTTAGGATAATCATCCACACAGGACAGCAGGTGCTCTGTGGCTTTGTCAAAGTGTGTCACATGGCTGCTGGGTGCTGACTTTGCTGTGGATGTACTGTGGGGAACAATCTGTAACACACAGTACACCTATAAATGAATAAAGTCAGCACCTAACTGCCATGTGACACACTTTGACAAAGCCATAGAGCACCGGCAGTCCTGTGTGGATGATTATTCTAAAGCTATAAGACCTAATGCACACAGGATGTCTAAAAAATGCTCCTCCTCCTGGCAGTAGGCTCATGGCAGAAAAAAAGCCTGACACTTGTTGCGGCAGTAAAAACACTCAGCTGAGCTGCAGCCAGGATTGTGTGTATATTTGTAAAGGCAACTGTCAGGTTTCATGTGGAAGTCAGGGAGTGGAGGAGCCAGGGATGGGTTTGAGGGCGGAGTCAAAGCGTGCCCCATGATTTCTGATTCATAACAGCGACCCTGCCTATACTCAGGGCCATCTTTAATATTACCCTATACTACCCAAACACGTCACTATACTGCCCTATACTACCCAAACATGTCACTATACCACCTATACAACCCAAACCTTCGACTATACCACCTATACAACCTAAACCTTCGACTATACCACCTATACAACCCAAACCAGCCACTATACCACCTATAATACCCAAATCTGCCACTATACCACCATATACTACCCAAACTTTCCACGATACCACCTATACAACCCAAACCTGCAACTATACATTACTACACCCTATACGGTACCCCCCTGATCTCCACTTACTACTGTGCCCTCCGGCTCCCCCCCACGTACTGTGTACAGTCATGCATAAATACAGGCTGCTGATAGGCTGGGAGAGGCATTTTTGACAGGGGGACAGTGTGTAGAGGGAGGGGTATAGTTTCAAAAAGAAGTGGGAGCAGTGTGTACAGGGACAAAGAGTCAGTGTACACAGAGGGTCAGTGTATATGGGGTGGGGGCAGTGTGTAGAGAAGGCGGTGTGTGTATTTTTTGTTTCTAATTAGACTCAAAAGCCATGCCCAATATGTAGCATCATTTAGCCACACCCTCTTCTTGCCACCACACACTTCTTGCCACCACACAGGTCACCGTCTCCCTGGTAGGGGCCCTAGTGCATTACTTTGCCCAGGGGCCCTTGATGTTATCAAGATGGCCCTGGATACAGCAGTGACATTTGTAGTGGATAATGCTTGATATATAGATATGCAATAATAAACTCATGCTTAAAACCCATTTTGTTTTTTTTGTCCTGTATACTGAACCTTACTGTGACGGATCCGATCCCACACTCCGATTGAGTGCTTCCGTCAGTATATCCCGCTTCCTCCAATCTGATTATCAGAGAGATATATTATCATAGCTGCATTGAATACAAGTCTAGCCGAAAATCGCTTGTAGAATCTTAAAAGATTTATTGGACAGAAAAGAGCCTTTTTATACACTTTTAACACAAAGGGGTTAGATAATGAGGTAGTGCTGCTCGTGGATACTCTCCCCTCCCCTATAGCAACAACTTAAAATACAATTACATAATTAACATGTTAATTAACACAGCACTTAAGGCAGCCTAGGTGACCAGACAGGGATTGTGTATTGTTCAGAATTAACAACCTAAGAAAAGTCTTTACATATATCCTGGGAGATACTGTGGATAAATATTACTTACTTACATTTTAAGTAATCCAAGATATATTTTCTCACTCATCCTGTACCAGGATGGCACAGGGTGACTTAGACATAAGAGGTGTATGGGGAGCTGAAACATGGGTTTCCCAACCTTTCCAAGGGATTCTGGTTTCCATATGCCCTCCCGTCACACCTACCTTGTAGTATTCCTCTATTCTCCTCCACTCTCACTAATTAGATAAGCTTGTTAATCTAATCCTGAGTGGTCAGGTTTACACTGGCTTTCCATTTCCCTGAGAATCGTGGCCCATGTTGCAAGTATAAAAAAGTGGAGGACAACTTTCTTAGAATTAGAATTAAAGTGGTTGTAACCCTAGACCAAAAAAAAATGATCCTGTTCCTTTAACCACTTGACCTTCAGAAGATTTACCCCCCCCCCCCCTTCACGACCAGGCCATTTTTTGCCTTACGGCACTGTGTTACTTTAACTGACAATTGGGCGGTCATGCAACAAACCAATCAATATATGCTATATTTTTAGTTCTGGATATTTATTATAGCAAAAAGTCAAAAATATATATATATTTTTTTTTTTAATTGTCACTCTTTTTTTGTTTATAAAAATAAAAAAACGCAGAGGTGATCAGAAAGCTCTATTTGTGGGGGAAAAAAAGGACCTACATCTTGTTTGGGTACAGCATCGCACCACCACGCAATTGTCAGTTAAAGCGACGCAGTGCCGTATTGCAAAAAATGGCCTGGTCCTTAAGGGGGTAAATCCTACCGGGGCTGAAGTGGTTAAAATGCATTTTTTTAATCCAAGCACTGTAAGTACCAGAATTAGTATAAGCCTTTTTTAGTAACTATACAGCAGAGCTCAGCCTAGGGGAAGGCAAAGCAGCGCAAGGATTAAGCACTGTTTGATAGTGTGAAACGCGTCAGCTCTTCTGTCCGTTCTGCTGTGGCATGTATTTTTTCATTCCTTTTAACGAATAAAGGCTAATTTTTGGAGTGCGGCTGTCCAGAATTTTTCTCAAAACTTCATCAGCACAAAGAGCTAATCGGTTGTGCTGCACTGCAACGAGCTTGCTGATAGGATGAAAAAGAAGACTGACAGAGCAGTGAGCTCATCACTATGCTGCTTCTCGTTTCACTGTCCAGTCACAGGGTGGGGGAGGGGCAAGCAAGACCTTAAAGTTAATGGGTGTGCAGGGTGGTAAAGGACTGGATGGACTTAGGACTGAATGGACAGAAATATAAATTATTTTGGCATCTAAAAACAGCTCATAAATGTATATAATAGAAAGAAAAGTGAAGTTGTCACTCGTGGCAACCAATTATATCCCAGCTGTCATTTGTGTCGTGCAGGTTATAGACTTAAAATAAGAAGAATATAAGCCTTTTTGTGCTTCTACCATTTAAAGAATACCTATGTAATTTTTAGTTCCTCTGAACAACCTAACACCTTTTTACTGAATGACTTAATCAGACAAGATATGAGAATATGCCACTATTATACCTAGAACCAGCCCAGATGGCAATTTATTTCTTTGGAATTGCCACCACCTTTTATGTAAAAGACACTATGATTCTAGCAAATCTGTGCCTTTGACATCATTTTTGTTCCACTGCATTGCACTCAGTAAGTCACTCTACAGTACTTCTCTTTAAATCAATGTTACATTCTGTTCAGTGAGCAGAACATCCTAAAAAAATATTATTATCTGCAAGAGTAAGCACATTTTGTGAGCAGTGTAATAGGAGTACAATTTAAGGGGCTTGACTTCTGTTTTGAAGTATAACTCCGGTTTTACTAAAAAAATCAATATAAAGCGTACAGTAAAAGAAATGTCAATTTACTTTTTGTAAAAATAACCAAAATTTGTTTCCAAAACTGTCCAAAATGACTGCACCCCCCTTGTAACATGCAACATGCTTATATTGTAAGTTGGATATTCCAGATTGTTCTTTGACACAGCATTCTGCATAGATGTGTAAATCACATGCAACATGTTGTGTGAAATATGGCATTTACCAAATGTACTTAGATGTGAATATATAAGCTGGATAATGAGTATGAAGTTCTTAATCTTAACATGTTACTAAGCCCACAACAGTAAAATCAGTCTGTATATGCAGTAAAGCATGCTGGTTATACTCACTGTGGAACCTAAGGGGTTAATCCTGCGCATTGTGTAAAAGGCTGTTTGATCCTGTATTCTCTGATCCTCTCCTTCTTCCACGGTCCCTAATTCATCTCCTGACAGTACAGAGCCTTGGGGGCACTCTGTACATGCTCAGTTTGGTGTGTATTGCTAGAAAGCTTTTTTTCTTTTCTCGGGAGGGTGCATGTAATCAGCACAGGGCCAATCAGCACTGTCCAGACAGAGCGTCAGGTGTCCTGCAGCCTCATAGGACAGTCAGAGTAGAAGGAAAACTCCTCCTACAAGCTTTAACCAGACACTGTTAGAAGTCATAGGCAGCTATATACTGCTGATGAGAAAGTTTTTAGCAGTTTATATTTACTAAAATAAGTGCATTTCCAATATCTATGTACTATGGGAGACCAGATATTCGCTATATGCAGGGTTCTTGGTTTTTGGAACACTTTAAGTTTTAATTCTGACCAATGAAAGATGGATTTTCATAAGATGTTACCAGTTATTGTACCTAAATTTCACTCTAGAAAATAAAAATTATCACTGTCACTGCTGACTTTTAATAAAAGGACACTTACCTGTCCAGGGATCCAGCACTGTCATCACATGGGCTAGTTCTTTATTAGTCTCTGGGTCCCCAGCGCCAGCATCTTTGGGGTGTGATTTCGGCTGTGACAGCTTGCAGCTTCAAAGTAGGCTTCCTTCTGCGCATGTGCATTCCGCACTGTGTGAATGGTCCTGCAGCCTTCTGGGACCTGTGACGTGTCCCAGAAAGCTGCAGGTGAAGAGATGGGGACCGAACTTTCATTCAGATTGCCTAGAAGATCAGAGCAGAAGTTGGAGCAGGTACCTGTCAAAACTAGGTACCTGCCCCTCACAAAAAGTTAGTCCTGGAGTAGAAGAAAGAAGCCTAGACGCAGGGCCTACATGACTGAGTTAAAAGGGGTTTTGGCATAGGAGGTGTTGTGGGAGTTTAAAAGTAGTTTACCTCTCTGGCGGTTTGATTATTTCAGATTTTAGGTGCTGAAAGCGGTACCCTTATTTTGCATGGAAATTTGGTGTTTTATATTGTAGGCCTGTAATTTGGAATAACTCACTTAAATGTGTTCAAACCAGAGTCTAGTAGACATCTCGGGTATGATAAAGTTTGAAACACAAAATCATAAATTATAATATAATAAATAACTATAAATAATAACAAATAATAATATAATAATAATACTTTTTATTCAATACATTTTACTAAATAATATAATCAAAAACACTGACATTTTTTTTGGGCCAAACAAGGGTGCAATATTAGTAGTTATATTGCTTTAGTGAACGTCCCGGGTATTGAAAATTTTAAAACATGGTACAGCACAAAGTCCAACGTCACAGTCAGGGCAGTAGAACCTGGTTTCTTTTCTGAATTTCCTTCCAGTGTCGTCACGCTTAGAGCAGCAAACCACACACATCCTTGTGGGTGCTGACATTTTCCGTTGGTGGAATGTGGTCCCTAAAGTGACGACCAGTCAGGCGTTCCGGGTTCACATCGCCAGCAGCACGACGTCCAGTTCTATTTACAGTCGTTGGTGTTTGGTGCTTGAGAAATATAAGTTTGGCAACTTTCCAAACAAAGTCCGCATGAACCACAGGCTTGTCACTCTTTTTTTGCACTGATTACTGTGTAAATGTCACTGGCAGGGAAGGGGTTAACACTAGGGGGCGATCAATAGGTTAAATGTGTTCCCTGGGAGGTGTTTCTAAATGTGGGGGGATGGGACTGACTGCAGGAGGAGAAAGATCACTGTTCCTAATTACTAGGAACAGCAGATCTGTCTCTCCTCTCCTGTCAGAACGGGTATCTGTCTAATTACATTGACAGATCCACGTTCTGGCTCTCTGTGGATCGATCGCGGATGGCCGGCAGACATTGCGGCCGCCGGCCAAGCTCATCGGCTCTGGTGTCGCACCCGCGCCCCCTAGAGCTCTTAAAGTGGCCGACGTACAATGACAGCGATTCGCCTAGGAGAGCCAACCTGCTGCTGGTCTTCAAGTGGTTAAGTGCATGCCCAGGAGGGCCTTGGGGCCCCTTGAATACTGTCTGTATGTTTATATGTTCATATGTTTAATATATTATTTATATTTGGTTAACAAATGGCTGCTATGGCCATTAAAACTCCGGTCATGTCTGATTAATTTATTATAGTCATAATATGCAAAATGTGGTGGGGGGATTTAAAGTGAAACTTCCCCTTTAAGAACTAACAAGTATAAGAACCCTTTATTAAATAATGTCTGCAAGTAATTTACAGCTGACCAATTATTTCTGTTTAAAATGAACCTGTCCAACTCTAAAAAGTAACGTTAACAATATTTCTAAACTGCCTGATGCTACCTTTGTTAGTCCTGAAAATCAATTGCTGTGAAGACCCTTGGATTCCAGGGCCAAGCTGTACACAGGACATTGACTTATAGCTATACTGCTATACTGCAAATACTTTTAACCCCCAAGGCCATCAGACACTCTGTGGACACTGCTAACTGCCACCCCAGGCCTGCAAATACCCCATGCCGGCTGCCACCCTATTGCTGTGATCCACTTATTTTTACTGCTGCATATCACCACCGCTACGGAATCCCTGATTGCCTTGTGAAATGTGCCCAATTACCATCAAGATTGTAAGTGATTTTATGTTTTCACTGCTCCTAAAGTTACTTTTAATTAAGGCTGTGTAGGGGGGCGTGGTCAAGCTGGCGGCCTGAACAGACGCGTGCATTAAGAGCTCCGCTCCTGCCTGAGACCTTAATCCGGGAAAAAGACTAAAAAACCGACAAGAAGCATACACACAGGTCAGTCACAGACCCTGGGTGACGGCCGGGTATGAAAAAAGGGAAATCTGGGCCGGGACGAAAGAGCACAGCTAACTCCAAGGCCTCCCCGGCGCCGCAGAAGCAAGGCCGCAACCCCGGCGCGCACATGGCGACTCAAACCCCGCCAACAGACCCGGCGGTGATGGAAGAGGATCGCTTCCAGGCCCTAATGCAAGCCATAACGGGCTGCAAAACAGCCCTAACGGAAAAGATAGATGTGCTGCAGACGGATTTTGGGCTACTACGGAGGGACATGGATAAAATCCGTGACAGGCTCAGTGAAGCGGAACGGAGAGTGGGAGACTCGGAGGACTGCATGAGGGACCACCGGGCCACACTTCATACACTGCAGGTCCATGTGAAAGCCCTGGAATCGCGTGCAGAAGACAGCGAAAACAGGAGTAGGAGAAACAATCTCAGGATGGTCGGATTACCCGAAGGGGCTGAGGGACAAGACGCGGTGGTATTTGCAGAACAACTGCTCAGGAATCTTCTCCCTGGGGCCGCTTTTTCCCCACACTTCGCGGTAGAACGGGCACACAGAATGCCGCCAGTACGTGGACAGCCTGGAGCCCCCCCACGTACTTTTATTTTCCGTCTGCTGAATTTCAGAGACAGGGATCTGGTACTCAGAGAAGCAAGAAAAGTGGCAGAATTGCGCTTTGAAAACACCAAAATCATGATGTTCCCCGACTACTCCCTGGATACCCAGAGGCTCCGGAGAACATTTGACGGCGTCAAGGCACAGCTCCGCAACAAAGGGTTAAAATACAGTATGTTATTTCCCGCCAGACTCCGGGTGGTGGACGGAGAAACCACCCGCTACTTCACCTCGCCGGATGATGCCTCCCACTGGCTCGACACTCTACCCAGGGATCGGTAAAGTACTGTGACACACTGATGTCTCTCTTTACATCAATGTTATCTGACCCTCCACATGTCTCGTTCACCCCTCCATAGTCCTGCATCAGCCACCCTCTTCATGCCCCCCCTGGTCCCCTGTGTGATCCAAGCTGCTGCTCCCGCAATCCCCCCCCCCCCCCCCCCGCCGGCCCCTTTCTTTTTTTTTTTTAGGGTGGTCGTCCTGTTGCCGCCTCATGGGGGGAAGACTGGGCCCTGAAATTTGGGTCTTCACCCACATCCTTACCACCCTGAATTGTGATGGGGGCAGGGGGAGAGATATATCCCGTTAGCAGCCACACAGGAATACCGATTGAAACCGAAGCAGATTAAAGGGAGACAGTCTGACTGGACCAGGGAATAGGAACATCCCAGTATACCCCTGTGGACTGAGGAGGGTAGACCCCCCCCCCCCCTCTTGCTATGGTACATTTGAATATGGCCTCTCTCGGGGCCACGGAGAACTTAAATACCCGCACAGGAGGAGGAGGTCACCTGCACTTGCACACTCTGGCTGAATCCTTGAGGGGACAGGCACCTTCTGTGCCCCCCTCTACCTAAGATGAATGGAGGAGACATGTGTTGATGTTGGTCCACAACCAGTACTACTATTGTTTGAAACCGACTTGTTACCCCTTCCTTAAGTTTGTGCCCTTGGTCATACCAAGAGAACTTTAAGTCTACTTGAGCTAAATCTATTAACTGACTGGTCTCTCTCACCCTGTAACATAACGCTCAGGTGGGGAGCGGCTGCACTGGGCGGGAAGTGACTGTACTGAGCAGCAGCAGCGTCCCTAGGCTGCTAGTATTTTCTCCAGGCCCCCAAAGGAGATAATCCTAGCCTGAAGTTATTGGTTATGGGAATGGGCACTCCGAGTTCCCCAACGGCTTTGCGGGGTGGGGGGGGAGGGTTCCTGCAGCAAACGTTTTTATGCTGCACACTTTTCTTTTTCTTGGTTTGTTTTGTTTTATCCCCTCATTTTCGAGGGTTGTATACAGTGGTATCTATGGATGGTTCAAATCTGTTAATCCTGACTATGCTTACGTGACTTTTTCCTACAGAATGAAACTAAACATGGTCCAGAACTACTGGACCTCACCCCCGGGGCTGGTGTTTCTTAGGTACTTGGCTCCCCTGACGTCCCTACGACTAACTACACGGTATGGCACAGGTTAAGATAATGTCCTGGAACGTCCGGGGACTCAATGACAAGATCAAACGCTCTTTAGTACATGCCTATATAAAAAAGCACTCGCCTCACGTCTGCATACTGCAGGAGACCCACCTGGTAGGTGGCAAGGCGCTTGGCCTAAAGAAGCCATGGGTTGGGTATTCTTACCATGCAATGCATTCTTGCTACGCCAGGGGGGTGAGCGTGTTGATACATAAATCTCTCACATATGAACTGCTAGAGGTAAAAATAGACCCGGAGGGCCGTTATGTGTTGCTACATGCGATTATTGACACTGTTGATATGGTGATTCTGGGTATATATATTCCACCACCGGCCACAGTGGCCCTCCTGAGACACCTAACTCCCCTTCTGTCAGCATACTCCACGGACAATGTTATCATAGCGGGGGATTTTAATATGGTCCCAGATCCATCTAAGGACAGACTTTCCCTGGGGACAGGTACGGACTCCCCTCTGGCGCAGTGGGCAGCCTTATATGGGCTGACCGATGTGTGGAGGTGGAGATATCCGAATGACAAAGTGTATACTTGCCACTCCACATCCTACAGAGCTATGTCACGTATAGACCTAATCTATGTCAGCGGAGGCCTACTGTCTAGGGTGCAGGCTATAGAAATATTACCCAGGGGCATATCGGATCATGCGCCTGTTATGTGCAGTCTTAAAACCCAAACTCCCCACTCAGATAGATTGTGGAGGTTGTCGAGATATTGGATAGCTGACCCGCACATTGAGACGGAAATCCCACAACACACGGCAGAGTTCTGGCGCACCAACGCAGGTACGGCCCCCCTAAATACTACTTGGGACGCCTTTAAGGCGTCCATTAGAGGATGCTACCAGACGTCTATCTCTCAAGCGCGTAGGAACGCTGCTACTGCTATAGATGAAGCCGAATCTAGGGCCCGCGATCTGGAGAGTAGATACGTTATCACCCGCAACCCAGTTACCTATGTGGATATGCAATCTGCCTATAGAGAAGTAATGCTCCTCAGAGTTAACAAGGCGAAAAAGAGCCAGTTAGCACAGACCCAACGTATCTTCGAGCAGGGGGAAAAAAACGGGAGACTCCTGGCCTGGTTGGCCAAGGAGCAACAACCAGTCACATCTATTGCACGGATAAGGGAGACTGATGGGACAGTGACTACGGACCCTACGGCCATTAACACCCGATTTGCGACTTACTACCGCGAACTATACTCCTCAAGAGCTGACTACCTACCCGAGGAGCTGGACTCCTTCCTAGATAGTCTTGACTTTCCCGTCCTTACTGACAACGCCTGGGAACAACTTGACAGCATGGTGACTTTGGAAGAAGTTCAACAGGCTATAGGAGAAATGCAAGTGGGGAAGACTCCGGGGGTGGACGGTATCCCCCTGGAGTTTTACAAACAGTATAGTGACCAGTTGTCGCCTAAAATGCACAAAGTTTTGCTAAAATCCCTTAAAGAGCGGAAGCTACCCCCCTCCATGGCTGACGCAGTAATTGTAGTCATACCCAAACCAGGCAAAGATCCCGAACTGTGCTCCTCTTATAGGCCTATCTCCCTACTTAATGCGGACGCTAAGGTCCTCACCAAAATTTTGGCCAAACGCTTGAATACGGTCATACAATCAGTGGTGCACGAAGACCAAACGGGGTTTATGCCGGGCAAAGGGACCGACATCAACCTCCGGCGGTTGTACACTGTGCTGGGATCAGGGGACTGCCTGGACCGAGCAGACGCGGTGGCCTCCCTGGACGCAGAAAAAGCATTTGATTCCGTGGAATGGACTTATCTGTGGGGGGTCCTGCGTCGGTTCGGTTTTGGCCCTAGGTTTATTTCTTGGGTGCAGACTCTATACGAGGCACCTAGGGCACGGGTGCGCACTGGACTGGTCCTGTCATCCACGTTTAATTTACACAGGGGTACCAGGCAGGGGTGCCCGCTGTCCCCGGCCCTATTTGCCCTAGCAATCGAGCCCATGGCAATGCTACTAAGGTCCTCATCTGACCTAAGGGGTATCTCCATCGGCTCGACAATAGAAAAAGTCTCATTATATGCTGATGACACTCTTCTATATCTTAGAGACACCACACACTCACTGGGGGAAGCTCTCCGTCTCATTGAAGTATTTGGCTCCTATTCAGGCATACGGGTTAATTGGGGTAAATCAGTCTTGTTCGCTCTGCACCCGGCTGTAGATAGCCTACCCATGGACACTCCCCTCCAGGGGGTCTCCCGGTTTAAATATCTGGGGGTGACTATTCACAAAGACATCAACCAATTTACCCCCCTCAATCTTACCCCGGTAATGACCCAACTGACCCACAGGTGTGCAGGATGGAAGTCCTTACCCCTCACGCCAGTCGGAAGGGTCAACCTGATAAAGATGGCGGTACTCCCTAAGTTTGTCTACCTTTTTAGACAGACCCCTGTCCCTATCCCCCACTCATTCTTTAGCAAACTAGATAGTCTACTTACCTCATTCATTTGGAATGGTGGCACCCCGAGAATAGCTGAGACCACGCTACAATTACCTCTATCCCTGGGAGGGCTGGCTATGCCCTGTTTTAAAAAATACTATTGGGCGGCGGTGCTAGTGACGGTTAAGTGGTGGCTGGCCAAGGAGATTGCGAACCCTGCGGCTGCGGCGGAGGCAGCTAGGCTAGGCTCCCAACTGGAACTCAGGCAACTGATTCATCGGGGACCTAGGGCTAACCCCTCTATCACCAAACCAATGCGCACCACACTTCGGATATGGTAAACAGTCAGGACAAAGGTTGGGCAACAAAATAGCTGGTCCCCACACACACCCCCTATGGGACAATCCCAGACTCCCACACTTTAGATCCATCCCGGACCCACAGCTATGGACCAGGTTTGACATCACGACACTGGCAGACATTACCACACAGACAGGGATTTGCACGTTTGATGACCTAAAGAGAGACAAAGACATGCCCAACCACATGTTTTTTCGATACCTGCAACTCCGCCATGCCTACCGGTCACAATTCCAGCAACCAACTGTCATTGAGGAAAATAGGATTGAAAAGATACTGCTAAGAGGGGAGGACAGGAAAACACTATCCACACTCTACCACGAACTGGCCGGGCTAGATACCTCCAAGGTTACCCAACTGTTTAACAAATGGCAGGCAGATGTGCCGTCCCTGGCGGATGACGACTGGGAGGAGGGGATCCAGCAATACCTTCCTCTCATGGTCTCGGCTAGGGACAGATTCATCCAACTCAAATTCATTCACCGGGTATACTACACCCCGGAAAGACTGGCCAAGATATACCCATCCCACAGCTCACTATGTCCCAAGTGCACCACTGAGATTGGCACCTTTCTACATGTGACGTGGTCTTGCCGTTTTATTCAATCTTTCTGGGAAGAGGTCCTGAGAGACATCAATAGAATTGGCAAGCTGCATGTCCCAAGGGATCCAATCCCCCTACTTTTGGGTATAGTTGACACTCTTGCAGCAAAACAGTCGCGGAAATTGTTTGTATTCTATTTGGCATTCTATGCCAGGAAAGCGATACTTCTAAAATGGAAGGACCCCTCTCCACCGACGATTCAACAATGGAGATCCTTGGTTGACGCGGCCCTCCCTATGTATAAACTCACGTATGCGGGACGTAACTGTCCCCAAAAATTTGAAAAAATATGGGGGGCCTGGGTTGAAAAAAGGAATCTAAGTCTAGACTAACGAATGTTCCTCCTGTACAACTGTAAGGTAATACCCTACGTCAACAACACAGCCAGGGGGGGAGTCTGTACTCCCCCTCTAATCTAATCTAATCTATCCTACAGGTATAAATAACACCATATCCCACTCAGGCTATTTATGGTATAGGCCTCATAGAACCGACCCCTGACGGCCAATGGTAAACTAGATATGCACGAGTAGCATGACCTTGATGTAAGTTGAAGTTACTGTGAAACATGAAAAAGAACCACCCACTGTAATGTATCCATCTTTCTATATGTTATTGAAGATGTACCACTGTATAGATTGTTTTCTTTGTTTGTTTTGTTCAAAATAAATAAAATTCTTGTTAAAAAAAAAAAATTAAGGCTGTGTAAATTAAAGATTAATTCTTCGATTAATCGTTAATTTTTTTTGATCAATCAATTTTTTTTTGATTGATCAAAATTGTTTTGATCGGTACTCACCTCTCCACCGTCTTCCGGGTCTTCAGGGAGTTCCGTCGGAGATCCGGTGAAGTCACCGGACATCGATGTCACCGGACTCCTCCCCCTTCCCCAAGTGCCTCTGTCTGCTAACAAAAGGAAGGGGGAGGAGTCTAAGTGGTGACGTCAAAGTTCTGATTGAACGTAACGCGCACGGGGGAGGAGCTACGCATGACGTCACCCGCTGCTGCCCTGCGGAACTAACACGATTGTTGGCTTTACATGCTGTGTTTTTATCGTCTTTATGTGAGTAGTTTGTGTTTGAACACAAAATTAAATCTTATACTTAAGCGGTGAGTACTTAGATCTTTTCTTTCTACCCAGGACCTGGCGTCTTTGCTAAGATCTAAGGAGACGTGAGAGAAGTTTATGGTCCGTATTAACCCTTTTGATACCCGCTTGCATGACCACCTGTTTGCACAGGGGTCCATGCCATAAGGTGAGAGTGATTAGTTAGACCGGAGGTGGAGGGATTGTCACGCTACTGTGGAAAAAAAAATTACTTACGTCAGTGCTACAGTTTGAATTTAAAACGTATTTGTGTGAACTGTGAAGTTAAGTCATGGATTGTGGAAACTAACTAGTGTCGGGTGATTGTATATAGTGTATACCACATTTACCACTGACTAATGCAGAGTTGCAATGCAAGGAGATCAGCTAAAAGTAGTTGGATCTGTATGTGCGTTTATAATTAATCTAAATTAGTAGATTAATCGATTAAAAAAAAAAATCGATTAATGAAACACGAAAAATTGTAATCAGTAACAGCCCTACTTTTAATACACAAGACCTACTGTACACCCTTCTCTTTTTTTCACTGTGCCAGTGCTGGATGTTGCCTGATCTTCAGGAGCTGCAGGTGTGTGTTCAACTTTACCCCATATTTTGAACCATCCTATGTAATATAAGAATTTAATATGTCTGGATACCTAACTCAGTACTGTGCGCTATTTATTTTTAGTTCTACAGACTGATAATAACCCTGTGCCCTCCCAGCACAACTCCCCTCTTCTACATTTCTATTCTCAAATGCCAAAGGCTCTACTAGCCACCAAGGCTCTGGCATGAAAGATTTTAATAGAAACGGAGAGGTTTAGTGCCTACCTGGGCAGAAACTGCCTGGGTGTGAAATCTGAGAGACTCCACAAGGACACAAGAATTGACTAAAGCTGCCCATAGACTTTAGTATGCAGTGGACTGTGCATGCGCAAGCCTGTACTACCAAAGCACTTACAAAAATGCTGCAGTGTTCTGTAATTACTTATAGAGGGTGAAATCGGGAGCATGTGCTCAGTGCACACTTACAGCACACTGAAAGCTTCTAGTCTCTGTTTGTGGTCAGGAGCCAACAGGATGGGTTCCCAATTATGTGTCAGTCACAGAAATCATGTGATCAGAACGCTACTTCCATCTCCCATCATTCACACCCACTTAAAGGGCTGCCAGGAGTTGGTGGGAAAAGGTGGAATTTTATGTATTAACATTTATTTACCCACTACAGCTCTTGCATCAATATATCCAATATGGCCCAGAGCAATTTTTACAGTTCTGCTATGGGCTTTTTCATTCGGCGATATTTTATAATATATGTACAGTATTACTTTGCTAATTTAAAGTGGTTGTAAACCCTTATAATCCACTTTTTGCTACAGGTAAGCCTATAATAAGGCTTACCTGTAGCTACCCCTGATATCTCCTAAACCTGCACGGTTACGGAGATATCCCCTGTATCTGCATGTGCCGACGTCATCGGCACATGCGCACTGAAGCAAACGGGACGTACGTGCCATTTGCTTCAGTGAGTGTGCCGTTACCGGTGGCTCCCACATGCATTTGTGGGAATTACGTCATTGCGGCTCTGGCCAATCACACCACGATACCCAGAAGTAACACCGGGGAGAAATGTCGCTGGCCATTGCTGTATACGGGCACTGCAGCGGAGGCTTCAATCTCAGGTGAGTATTACATAATGAGCTAGTATGCTATGCATACTAGCTCATTATGCCTTTGTCTTGCAGGTCTTTTTTTTTTTTTTCATGTGGGTTTACAACCACTTTAAGGGCAAACAAGGTTTTCTCTTGCTGAACTTGTATTGCACAAATTGTTTTATTTTAAAGCAATCTATAGTCACCTTTTTTCTATTTTGACTGGTGTTCATTTTAAAACAACTATTAGTGTTATTAAGGATAAAAAGGATGCATTTTTACTCTATAATTTATCTTATTTATTCTGACACTAAAATTATGATTCTGGTAAGAAGCATTGCAAATACAACAGGCTCCAGACTCTAGGATCTGATTTCTGTTAAGGCGTATTTCCTCTTTTTGCAGTCAAATTTGAGAACACCCGATTATACAGTATCTCACAAAAGCGAGTACACCCCTCACATTTTTGTAAATATTTTATTATATCTTTTCATGTGACAACACTGAAGAAATGACACTTTACTACAATGTAAAGTAGTGAGTGTACAGCTTGTATAACAGCGGTTTCAATTAATGGCTGTGTTGAGTTATTTTGAGGGGACAGCAAATTTACACTGTTATACAAGCTGTACACCCACTACTTTACATTGTAGCAAAGTGTAATTTCTTCAGTGTTGTCACATGAAAAGATATAATAAAATATTTACAAAAATGTGAGGGGTGTACTCACTTTTGTGAGATACTGTATATGTTTGTTTTGTGTTCCCATTCACACAGCATGCCTATCTTTTAGATGTTTCTGAGGTGGAGGTGTCATGGCTGATGGCAAGGTTTTTTTGTTAAAGTGAATCTGTTCTAAGTCTGTCCTCATTAACATGCAATTCATGACCAGTGTAGCCAAGATATGACCCCTTAGCTTGACCAAAACTCCCCTTACAAACTTATTTAATAAAATAAGAGACCACACCATTTCCTTGGAGTTAAATGGCCATAACAGCTAATTTATTAAATCCAAAATAAGAACTCCACTTTTCTTATTTACCAATAAACATAAATAACACATAAATAACCATAAATAACATAATAACATTAACCCCTTCAGATTCCTTTCTGAAAAACTAGAAAACAAACAGGTTAACACCCACTTATTATTGGTCAGTGACGGCGCTAAGTGCTATATACCATAACCATGA